>JAIGNY010000495.1:17500-63176 GCA_020152595.1 Chiridota heheva
TGAGAAAGAAGAAGAAATGGGCTGTGTAGTTTGCCAACCGAAAATGAGTAAAATTAGTGATATAATACTCATGTCTCTTTTCATTGATGGGGCCGTATCAACACGCGCTGAATTTGTAAGAAACCTTCCACCTATTAAAAGGTTCTTCCTTGAAATCTAATCTCACCATTTTGATAATCCTCTGATTATGTAGCAAAATTGAATTATCATTTCGAAATGTTATTTCCATATTAGGCCCACGTAGCATATAAAGAATGTAATTCACGGAGTTGCTGATCTTATCGCCACTTATTATGCCCAGTACTTTTCATAAAACATTGTGGGTTATTTTACAAATCGGCCTTGTCCTTTGAACCCATAACAGTTCCCCTTGGCCGTTCCCATAAGAACAATGCAATACTCACCATATCATCTCGCACGCATAATGCGTACAGTCCGACTCACCTTACTATGCAGCAGTAATGTGAAAATCAGGTTTACTGCCACGTAACATTTGACCTCTGACCTCCGACTTGTGACCTTTAACATTTAGAATTATGACAACGACATAATTGTTGCATTCATGTAATATACAAATTGTACTACACTACAAAGATACAGGACTGTAAGGGTAATACCAAAAAACTTTTTGGTGTGAACTCACTGCGCAAAACAAACATGTGGATTCTTTCTCACCACATGGTAATGCGAAAGAACTTGCAAATGATTTTGGAAATTTCTTTGTTTCTAAAATTCAAAAGATTAAATACAATATTGACACTATTGAAGTTGACAGTTTTGAACTCTTGACTGAACTCTACTGCATTGATGTAATTTTTGATACTTCACTTCATTATCTGCATATGATGTTCGCAAACTGGTTATATCTTATAAATGTTCGAGTTGTATCCTTGATTCAATACCAAAATGTATGCTTAAGAATTGCCTTGAGTCACGTCTCCCTGTGCTTACAACAATAGTGTATTTATTTCTCAGAGATGGTGCAGTATCTCTTAATCGGAAGAATGCAACTGTTGTTCCTATGGTAAAGAAAGCAGGATTGGAGTGTTCATTTTCCAACTACAGACCTGTGAGTAATATGACTTTCGTATAAAGATTGGTCGAGCGGGCGGTAGTTGACCAGATTGTTTCTCACTGCTCTCAACTTGCTCCCTTTCCATGTTGTCAGTCTGTTTACAGAAAAAACTACTCTACAGAGACAGCCTTGATGAAAATTGACAGTGATATTATGTTAAATATGATATTGTGTTAAATATGGACAACCAACGATGTACCCTCTTATTGTTTTGTATCTGGGTGCGGCATTTGATACCTTTTAACCACATCACTCCCCTCAATTTACTTCACTCTCAGTTTGGAATTGCTGGTAACGTCTAACAATGGCTCATATCCTAATGCAATGCAATCTCTTATTGCTGAAATAAGGGTTTGGATGGTCAAGAATAATCTCATGATCAATTACTCCAAGACTGGATATTTTCTAACTGCCACTCGTCAGCAATTAGGAACAGCTGGAGTCCAATCCATGAAAGTTGGTGATGCTGAAATAAAACTATCGGAGTGTGTAAAACGTTTGGATGCTTGTTTGGACAATCACATGTCTATGAATATTTATACTAGAAAAGTTTGTTCCAAAGCTTATCACGGTCTTTATAACATTCGTCAGATTGCCAAATATTTCAATGAAGATTCCATGAAAATTAATGCTTTTGCCAAGTCACATTGATTATTGTAATTCACTTCTTGTTGGCCTACCTGATTATCAACTTTAAAAGTTCAAGAATACTTAATGGTGCTGTCCGGTTGATTTTTAGTCTACCAAAATTTTCTCAAAGTAATGCTGCTTTGAAGTTCATTTACTAGTTACCAGTCAAACAAAGAATTGAATATACAATTATTTTACAAGAATTCAAATGCATTAAAGGCCTTGCTCCTAATTGTTTATGTGAAATGGTATTTGAATAACCACCCCGCTATGATTTTCGTTGCAAGTCCCTATTTGTTCCCCGTATTAAGCATAAAACTCTTGGCGAAAGGGACATTGCTTATAAAGGTCCTTGGTTGTGGAATTAACTCCCAACTGAACTCAAATGTATTGATAATGTAACCCTGACTTCCTTAAAACTTAACTTAAATCATATTAGATTTAAAAAGACATTCGTCATCGTCATCGTCATCGTCGTCGTCGTCATCGTCATTGTCGTAGTCGTTGTCATCATCATCGTCGTAGTCGTCGTCGTTATTGTCATCGTCACCATCACCATCATCATCACCAGCACCATCACCAGCACCAGCACCAGCACCACCACCACCAGCTCCATCACCAGTACCAGCACCAACACCAGCACCAACACTACCACCACCATCATCATCATCATCATCTCATCGTCGTTCTGGTCGTCGTTATCGTCGTCCTTGTCGTCGTTATCGTCGTCCTTGTCGTCTCATCATCATCATCTCATCTTCGTCGTCGTTGTTATCGTCGTCATCATCCTTGTCATCGTCGTCGTCGTCGTTCTTCTCCTCCTCTTCCTCTTCCTTCTTCTTCTTCTTCTTATTCCCCCTCCTCATTCACCTCCCTTTATTCTTCCACCTCCTTCTCCTCATCAACATCTCATCGTCATCGTCATCGTCGTCGCTCTCCTCCTCCTCCTCCTCCTCCTCCTCCTCCTCCTCCTCCTCCTCCTCCTCCTCGGCATTCCTCCTCCTCATTCCTTTTACTCCTTCCTCCTCCTCCCCATCCTCTTCCTTCTCCTTTTCCTCTTCTTCCTCCTCCTCTTCTTTCTCCCCCTTCTTCTCCTCCTCCTCCACCGACTCCTCCTCCTCCTCCTCTTCCTTCTCCTTTTCCTCTTCCTCCTCCTCCTCTTCCTTCCTCCTCCTCCTCCTCCTCCTCCTCCTCCTCCTCCTCCTCCTCCTCCTCCTTCTCCTCCTACTCTTCTTCCTTCTCCTCCCCCTCCTCCTCCTTCTCCACCTAAAGCTCAAATTGTTTGTTTTTATATTACACTATAAACTCTTTAACTAATACTTCTCACGGCATCCGTCTTAAAAATCTCTGGTATTTTACCATGGAGAGATCATGTCTGTATATGTTGGTGGGAGATTTGAAGGATGCTCGACAATTCGACAATGTTTGCAAAACTATTCGAGGTTGTTTAGAATTCGGCAATTAATCCGAATAAATCTTAAAGCAATATGAAAATAACTTATATTTTTCCTAAAGATAAAATGCAAGTGATTTTAATATGCGTTTTTTTTTAAATATTATGCATAAAATTATGTACAAACTTGAAAAATGATAAAAACAAATATATCAAATGTTACATTGAAATTAATTGTATTGAATATATTTTTTGATTCAATACAAAGTTCTAAAGGATTTCCACATTGCTCAAATTATAAATTTTTGCCATGTGTAACAAACGTTTGAATTGATTTGAAAACAGCGCCCAAAGACGTTGTGGTGACTCTTTTGTCAACCCAAATCTTCTGTAGAACCAACGGTGGAATGTTTCATGGAAAGTGACCTCTGCTGAGCCAAAGACAAGCTTTGCCGCATTTGATGTCACTTATTTCTTTTTTCATCATTAAAAATGAATAGGAAAGGTTTTCTTTGGATAAAATATAAGCTAACTAAAGATATGTAGATCCACTTACAGAACAGCACCAACGGAAAGTAAAATACGCAAAACAAGATACCCCACGCTGAATATTTGTTTAGAATATTCAACTATTCCTGATAGCTGGTCTAGCTAATATATCGCCGGCCTCGAACAAACATTTTACTTTCCATTGAGCAACACAAACGTCTTTTATCATCAACCTAAAGTTTACATCGTCATTTCTTTAGCTTTAAGAGTACGATCAAATTATTGTTCTTTCGTTTACGTTAAGCTGAAATGCCATTACTTTAAAAATAGGGGTCAGGGGAATATCCCGCCTCATTTGTATGGCAATTTGTTGTATTTTGTTGTGATTCTGTGTTGCTAAATGTTCTACAAAAACAGGCTTATTGCGTACGCGTTCACTCTACTCTCGTTATAACGGCCCCACACTTACCACTAGTGTTCGCTACATATCTAATTTCACTTAGAATTAGAAAGTTACCTTAACATCAAATATTTCATTTTGATGCCACTTCTTGAAGTTTTAGCTTATTTTTTACACGTGTCGTATTTACTGATGTCATTCACGTTGGTGTAACATTCATACGGCTTTGAAGCCTTAGACCGACCATAGAGTTCTTCTCTATATCTACTCGGTCGTGCAATTGCAATGGAGCCTTTTATCTCTGATCACGGGCTCTGATTGATTAATCATACCTCTGGCATATCCAATAAAAAAGACTCGCAGAAGAAAACATTAAATACGATACCACTATTATATATATATACATTTTTTTGCGTAATGGATATATAAGTTTTTGTGGGCCCAGTTTCCGTCCAATTTTGAAATTGTAATGTCGAATATCTGTATCTAATACTACTCCCAAGCGTTGTTGTTATTAGTTGTTATTAGTGCTACCTTCGACTTTGTATCTTCGGTTCCTGCCTTTCCAGATACATAGTGAGATGGATTTGAATTGATCTCTTCGTTCATCCCATCTGTGGAGGCGCCAATGACTCTAAAACCGTGTCTATGTAGAGTGAAAATAAGTATTTTTGTCTTGATCAACGACTTAAATGATTAGAACTAGCTTAGGCAGTCCGGAAGTAGTCCTAAAATAAGGAACCAAAAGGTTCCTTAAGATAGGAACTTTTTTGTGACATGAACATTGCCATTTTGTTATATTTCCCATGATGCTTTGCTACACTCCCTTCGAAATGTATACCACGCCGTTCTTGATATCTGTGGAAAGTTCAAGAAGAAAGCTTGATTTTTAAGCGCGGACAGTCATCTCAAAAATTCAAATACTTGTAAGAGTATAATATTGTCGTTGAGATGGCAGATTCTAAAGAATAAAATTACACATTGCAAATCTAACAAGCTATATGACAAAAAAGTCTCTCAGTTAATCTTTCTGCACATGTTTATCGCAAATATGAACAAAACGGCTGCAGGACGTCTCTTAGCTCAGATGATTTACAGGTTTCTTTAAATAGGACCTCCCCCAGACTGGCAAGATAACCACAAATACAAAAGGACTTTAAAAGAAGCAAAAGGATGAAAAAACATTAATTGTTTTTTGTATTCCTTTAAGGAGATAAGTTTAAGGTTGTGTCTCATTTTTGAAGAAACGACTAACATGAAAATAGTTGTGACGTCACAAGCTCAGAGTCTTCAAACTCTATTTGTATTCTATTATATTCCTATGCGATTTTGTGGCTTACAAAGCATTGGTCAAGAAAGAAGTAAAACATAATTAGGTTCCGTAATCATAATTCACCACCAGAAGAAAGTTTGATGAGAAATAATTAAATTAGTAAAATGTTAAATAAGTTAAATAAAGTTGAAAAATAAAGTTAGATAAAGTTTCTTTAAAATAGGTTATGTTAAAAATTGTTAAGAATGAGAAAATAAAGGCGCCAACCTCTACAGTAAACTTACTACACCAATCATTTTACACATGTGAGACAGAACTTTAAACTTCAATATCTCTTTAAAAGAATAAGATATTGAAGTAGTTTCTTCACCATTTTGTTTGTTTCTTTTGAGTTGCTCATTTGAATGATAGGGACCTAGATCACTGAACTAGACGATTGAACTAATCCGTTAAGTTCTTAGTTCTGCAAAAATGTACAAGACGTTTCAGATGTACAACACAATCAGCTTGATAGGCCATACATCTTGAAATATGTCAAATGTGTTATCAACAAACTTAAAATGAAACAAATATCATAATCGCATCTCCCAGATACACAATGTTACACACAATATATACACTCAAGCTGCAACTGTACAAGTACCTACGTTAAACATAGCATCATATATGTCATACTTGCAAGGAGCACTCGCTATCCTGCTTGGTTTACTTATACATGCATTACAATAATGAGTGTTGAGCAATATACGTACAGAATGATTAATAACAGAAAACAACAAATGTGCAGAGTTATGTTAAGATGAATGCAATCAATAAATTCCACACTAAATTTTCAGAAATGAGGTCAGAGGTGCACTGCATATGCAGTTAAAGCTATTATATGCATAAAGCAAAGTTTACCCAAACGAATGCATGTTGATCTAGTGACTATTATATTGACTATAGTGACTATTAACTTAATATTAGTCACTAGTTGATCTAGTGACTAATATTAAGTAACACACAATATTACTTAATGTATGGAGATTATTTAGCACCCATTGACCGCTGTGTCAGCGAGTGAAACCAACATGTGTTGATGAGTGTCACCAAAAGCGCTGTTTTGCCAATTGACTCTAATGATTACGAATTATGAAAATCATTTCATTTAAAACCGGTCACTTCGAATTCTTTGTGTTCCAAGTATGTTCTGTAACTTTTCGTATTCTATGTTATGTAACTTTTAATAATATATGTTCTATTCAGTGGTCTGGAAAAATCGATGTCGTCCTAACACAAAAAGTGGATTTTCGGGCCGATGTTTTGGCCTTAAGCCAAACAAATCGGCAAAATTGGTGTAGCCTATAGGTCACACTTGAAACGGCAACCACCGTCATCAGTCATCAGGGGTTATCAGTGTTAGGCTGCATAAGAACAAAATTGAAATTTTGTTATTTTGTATACCTATTTAAAAACTCTCGCATGCCTGGTCATGAAACTCTTCAAAATAACAATATAAATTCGTTAGCAATACACACCGTGCACAAAATATTCCAAAGTTACCTCCTTGGGTGCAAAATCTGGGGAAATTTGAGACACGTTTTGAAGCGTTAAGAATAATATTCTTGTCGTTTTTTATTAGTAAAATCAACTTAAATTAAACAATTTACATTTAATCCTTTACAAATTTGAAATTTGGGATGGAAATACCCTTCCAAAATTTATATTGACTGTTATTTAGTCATTTGTTAATTATCTATGTCAATGAATTTGATAGAGGCTGCAAACAAACGGTTGTTTTAAGTTTAATATGGCTTTTTAGAATAGCTTCAAATTTCCCACCTAAGGATGAAAGTTTTTGAAATTAGTTTGCAAGGAATGGATTGCTAACGTATTAATCTTGCAAGTTTCATGACCAGAAATGTGAAAGTTTTTAAATTAGAATCAAAATTTACTCGAATTTGAGGATTTTCCTATGCAACCTAACATTATGGTTGTCATTTCAAGTGTGGCCTATACCGGTTAACAAGTTGCTCCGTGAGGTAGAGGAAAATATACATTTTGAATCTATATTATTTGAGCATCCACATCGTACGGCGTTTACATATTGTTTAAAACTTTGCCAATATATCAACATGTGTTGCGGATGAGATAATTTGTAGCATGATGAGGTTGTTTGAAATTGTCGTAACTTAACATTATGAGATGCAAATTTTACCTATTTGCTAAACAGCTAAAATTCTTTCATGTAATTCTTTATAATACTCTCACAAATTTCAAATATCCAAGGTTCTCAAAGGACCATAAACAATAATTAAACATGAGCAATTTTCTAGATATTCCATTCTAAACTTACAAAATATTGTGCAACCTACACTTTTTAGGTATTGTTTTAAAATGTTTTAAAAGTGACAATTGTTATTCGTATTTTAATGAAACATTTTGCTGTTCGTATTGTTTGTTAAACAATTTAGACTCATGTTGTTTCTACATGTCTTTAAGCTAATTAATTGTTATTAATGTTAATAAGTCAAGACTTATTTCTACAGAAAGACCAAATATTGGATCATACATCATATGAATCTTCATTATCCCCCTTGAATCAACAGAGGCAAACGTTACATTGCCTGACATTCGAATTTTAAAATGACTCTGGCGAGCAAAAGAATACATAGCTAATCTCTTTGATTTTCCAGTATTGCAAAACGTAGGGTAATTAGATGCGAGGATGATTAAACATTTTTACACATTACAAATATTTAAGGCTTTGCCTTGCATATATATATTCTTCTCAGACGTATTTCGAGTTTGAAATATAAAGCAATACATATTGCTGTACTGTCGGCTACGTTAGAATCAAACAGAATCATGTACCATTAAGGACCTTAATTCCCATTCACAAAGTCGGGAGACAATAGGACCATAATTTTCATCCACAAAGTGTGTACACACTGCTTAAGTATACTGTACAGTGTGTACGTTGTACTACCTGATTAAACGCACTATATATTATTAACCAAGTGCGTCAAGTGAGATGGGCATAGTTACAAGTCCCACAGTTACAGACAGACATAAATGTTAATACATTAATAATTAGTATACCTGTGGGTCTGTTAGGCATATTAATCTAACATCAGGGAGATAAAAGCCGCAGTACTTACACAGCTTACATGTAACACATGTACACTTACAGTAGCAATGCTTCGATAACCTTTCACACCACACAACGTTCGATCATTACACCACCCACAGCAAATTTACGACGAAAACTTTACGTTTCATCGATATTAATTTGGTTTAAATATACGTTTTCTCCAACAAAAAAATAAGAAAATAACAACAAATTTTACGCAATAAACAAATACAATAAGCAAAATGTAAAACAAACACAGGAAATAATCAGCCACTTCAATTCAAAAATCCAACTCAAGTCAAGCACGAACGAGAATATACACAACCGATGTTAGAGGTACGAACATTCTAAAGGATGGGGACGAAGTTCACACAACAGTTTAAGTCTTGACAGTGTACAAAGTGTATGTACGTGAAGTTACATGGTGGGTAATGGCCGCTACTATGAGCTGATTAAACCCGCGTTCAAAGATTTGAAATGGTTCTGAAACAAAGGTATCTCCTGGACCGATTTGCATTAATCTAAAATGGCTGCCCTATACACCGTATAAGGCAGCCTATGCACAGTATAAGAGGTGCAGTGGTTAAGGAGTCATGCTTGTATGCGAAAGGTACCGTGTTCGATTCCCGCCGCCAGCGATGCATCGTGTCCTTGAGCAAGGCACTTTACTTGCTTTAGTCCATTCAGCTGTAAAATAAGTACCAGCACTGCTGGGAAGTTAACCTGCGATGGACTGGCGTCCCGTCTGTGGGGATTTGTGTACTCTCATTCGCTTGCGCCATGGAAACCAGGGATAAGCACCGGCCCCATGAGCCTATTGGCTTTGATGGATTAAACTAATACCCCGTATATTCTATTATTTATCGTAGTAGCGACATATATGATTTGAAATTGTGCATATGGATTTTTTGGCATGGTGAACCATGTGAGCTATATCTCATTTCAATTAACCATGTATATCAGGTAGGTCAAATATACCTATGTGTACACATTGGATACACAATTGAGTCTTTGTCTATCTCCATTTTTCATCACCATGAAAAAACAGAGGAGAATTTACGTTAGTGATGAAAATTATCAGCTTGGTTCCCGTGTAAATATTCCTACTTCGCTCTACTAAAATTAAAGGATGGCAAAGGCGTGGCGCGCTTTTGCGATCCTGGCCCGGACGTCTTCATCATCTGTTCTTCTTGAAATGCTTACAGTGTTGTCCAGGTAAACCTACTCCTTTAATATGGTGTTCAATCAAAGTGACTTGTGCTTTACGTACAGCATACACTCTCGTGGTATTTTTTTTTTGGTGGTGTTAATTTCAGGATAGGTGGTTCTCGAAACGCTCTGCAGGTTGTTTGTCTTTGCCTGTCTATGCTGATAGCTATGGGACCGCAGACCGACATCATCTGCAAAGTCAAGGTCTTCTAGCCTATGAGTAATGTTTCACTCTACTACTCTAGACTCATATATTGGTGTCCTCACGACCCTTTCGATGATGAGGGAGAATAGCATGGGATAAAGGATACACCCCTACCTGACGCCAGTATTGATAGGATGAAAAGAGTTGTGGATGACATGACAGGCGACAGCTTCTTTCAAGCTACCTATTGTGGAATGCCATAGTGCATCAACAATTTCCACATGGGCGCTCTGTCTACTATGTCTTGAAGTTCGCAAAATTGATATAAAGTGGGGACTGTCGCTCCATGGACTGCTCAATGACGATGCAGTGCGTGATTATAAGGTATGTACATGGTCTTCCTGCTCTGAATCTCGCCAGCAGTTTTGCATCGACACCTGTTCTGTTCCACCCCGTACCAGGCTTGTGGATATCTTGTTTGGCAGGGATAGCAGCTAGATTCCTCTCCAATTCTTACAGTTTCTGTTGCTGTTGATAGGAATACATAGATATATTGAAGATACCTACACCTTACCATGTCATATATTCTTGCGCATATCAAACGAATCAAGGAAATTTACACAACAACAACACGTCTACAAAAATGTAATACTTGCCTGCGCAACCTATTTCATAGTCCTACTAATGAGGGGCTATTTTTCTCCCACGGCCTTTATCTGGCAATTTACAGCACTGTACTATGATCACATTGTTTGACATTGAAGACATCATTGAATGTTTTGTTATGAATTAAACAAACTGGTTTTGCTTCGAGGATTTTGTTTGTCAAAGTTACTGTTTATATATACATTTGAATATTTATATATATTCGAATTTTTATGGTATCCAATTTGAAACGTGGTCGCCATTATGCAATGTTATGGTAAATTTTTACCATCAAACTGATGTGCCAACTTTATATTTGTATTTCGTAATAAAAACATTTTATCCACATTCAAAATAATGTAGACAAATTGATTATATTTTCTGCCATTTGAGAAATGGAATTTTATTAAATGACTTTTAAAACTTTTTTTAGAAAACCACTTAATTTGTAGTTACGTTTCGTGATTAATTTCTTCATCAAAGATACATTTATACATATACAGTGTACAGTAGTAGATTGCAACGTGGCTGTCTTGTTTGTGAAAAAAATATATACGATGCATGTTCTTTAACCAAAAATGTTTCTATATGTATCGCCATAGTGTGAACTAAGGTTCATGCTTGTATCACAAACTTTGTACCAAATGTAGATTAAATAGCCCAGATAGCGGCCATCTTGGTCGTTGGACAGATATGTGTTGACACTATAGCTAAATACCCTGTCAGAAAAATATCTGTTGGGCCTATTGTGGTCAAGTTGGCAGTCCACGTGGGTCCACTGTGATATCTAGTGAACCATCATATCTTGCTTACTGGGTAGTGTTTTTAAAAACATTTTCATAGTGTGTGTCATGTTTCATGCATGTATCATGAAAGTGCCTATACCAGAAATAGGCAAAATAGCTATAGATGGTGGCTTTTTTGGAAAATGTTCGCTATTCTACTTAAAGGAAAATTTGCGATGGCCTTATAGTCATTTTAATTTCATGACCTACCCATTGTGTGTGCCAAATTTCAAGCCTGTATCATGAAATTGCCTAAAACATATGGGTAAAAGTTGTCCCGGATTGCCGCCATTTTGGTTAAGGGACAAATATGCGATGACAATTTAGCCAAACATGTTTCTCATTACCTCCCCTTTGTGTATGCTAAATTGTATGCTGGTATCGTAAAGTGCAAATTTCAAGCACACATCTGCTTGACGAATAGGAATGGATTCGTGACTAAAGGGCGGATCTTGTAATGACCATAGCTTGTGTTTTATTTGCACAAATCTGTGTACACAAGAAAATGCATTCGATATGTTTTCTATCTATGAAATATAAATAATCGCTTAGAGTAAAGTGCGGTCATTTCTAGTATAAAAATGGTCACAACCTTTGTAATACCACGCTTATCTCAACACAATTATTCCAAATTTGAATAATATGACTACATGGATGAAGTTGACAAAAGATAGACGCTTTTATTGCAATTCGTAAGTCTGTAAGTGTAAAAGTCAGTGACGATAAATAGGGAAAGGAGAGCTTTAGGATAGCGTCAGAATTGGCGATACATCATTCTTGAGGACAGATAATTATCCTCATCTTGGGTATCTACCTCTTCGTCTGCTAGGGAGGAAGAAGTTTTTGTGTGATTGGTTATTCAACGCACCCAAAACCCATATTGTTTACCCAATATGATTATTTGTTTAAATTGGGCTCTAAACCCATACTTGCTTTTTATTACAAATTCAGAATTATATTGATTCGCTGTTGCTTTATGTCTTATTTTGCAGTTCGAGTATGTGTGTTTAACGGCGTTAAATATAGAACATTAGACAACTACGACGCTAATGAACCCCTCATCATTTTCTCAACGCATCCTATAGAAATAAAAAGAACAGCGACAAAACTAAAAAAGACAGGTAGGCATATCCTTTTCCAATATTAGTGCGGTCTAAACTTTGATTATATTTAAGTATTCCTTATTCTTCGGCGTTATAGAATAGAGGATTTTGTAAGTTAAGTTTTAAGATACGCCCTTTAGTTTACGGGACGTGCTCTTATTGTCATTGGCAGGTAGAGCACCATCCAAGGGCATTGGTTTCTAACGAGAGCCGTGGAAAACAATATGATAGTGGGTCTTAAATCAGGGATCGGAATTCCATTGACGTTTAATGTGTTAAGTTTTGGTCAAGCTAGGGGTAGTTGTTGCCACCTTTTCTGTACTGAGCGTTGGGATTTTTTACTATCAGAGATAGTGAATTTTTCAGCATAGTAAAAACTATATATTCAACGGTCAGTTTACAGGTTTAGTTTTGTGCAAAGGATGCTTAGTAAAGGTAGATTTCTATGAAGTGTTAAATGCCATGGTATTGTTTGTTTGGTTCGCTACATTGAGGCGAAACATAGACGCTGCTTCTGGCGTTTAGAGGTTACTCATTGTGTATTGAATTGAATTTTAAAAGGTTTTGTGGATATCTGGTATCAGGAGGGGCAAAAAAATTGCTCCCCTTGTATTTTTGCAAAGCCTATTGTTGAAGCCATTTATTATTGAAAAACGTCAAATTGCACAAGTATGTTATTTCCGTTGTTTAAAGTTCAAATTAAATTGCTATCGTTTTGCTTTCTTGTTCGTCTTGGAAAAAATATTAAAATTGTATTTGCGAACTTATCATTAAGCCGGGTATGTCAATCTGTCAGTTATTAATGTTGATACACATGCAAATTTACACTACAATTGCAGGGTCTTAGTTATACAAAATGATATACGATTTTATTAAAAGTATTGATAAAAGTTTTATTTGAGATGATATCTCTAGAGCAAAAATGAGATTATGCTTCACGGTTCTAATCATTCAATCCCTATTTCCTCCAAATCAACATGAAATTTGCATTTATTGAATTCATGTTGTTTTTGGAGAATTTTCTTTTCGATTTAAGAAAAGTTTTCCTTTTTTATATTCACAACGCCTGCAAAATATTCTCCAACCATTTTAAGTTCGTCTACATACTACAAACATGTAGGCCGTGGGAAGTACGGCAAAAGTTGGCTTAGTTTTTTTTATGATCCGTGCAACAGAAAAGGGGACTACTCAAATTTAGCATAAATTGATAAGATATGCATAAATAATCACAAATTCCTTTGTCCCCACACGCGGAAGTTGCACATTATTTTGAAAAAATCGTAATTCAGGAATTTCTCATGGCTTTTAACCTATATACCAGTTTCACTACAAACTTGATCTGTCAGTGCTTTGAACATTTGTGTCATCAACTATGGCTTCATGATGAAAATTTGTTGCAATAGAGTTTTAGCCCAAAAATTCTTAAAGCCTACAAGGTTGGACAAAAACATCACTTAAAATCACTCATCAATAAACAAGCAAAACCGTCACTGTTAAATACCACCTATTTGTAAATAATTACTTTAAGCCAGACACTTTGACCACAGGGGAATATATATATCCTTGTGTTGAGTGTGAAAGTCAGTGCACCTGCAGTGAAATTTGTTTACTATCAATGACAAATTATGACCATGGAAAGTGAGGTGAAGTGTGTGCATTGTAGAAATTAGAAATCCCTGGTGTAATTGCTAATTGCTTGTTCTGAACTGTTGTTTTTGTAGTGAGCACTAAGAGACCCCGACAGATTTGAGGTTTTGTTGGGGCTTAAGACAGATAATTTTTTGCGAGGTTTAGACTTAATGTTATCAAAATGGACTAATGTATGTAAAGAACCCCCTGGTCCTTATTGACTCTCTGCGACCCTGCTTCAAGATGAAGAATGACATGCAATACTAAAAATATATTTTGTTCTTGGGCTTAAGAATGGAAATTCCTGAAGTAACTTAAGATAAACGTGCATGCTAATATGCATAGAAAATGCTTAAGCACGACTCGGAAACAATATAAATGATATACTCCATAGAAATGCTATAAATGCTATCACTCAAGACTCACTCATCGTTCGTTCGCACAAAAATGGTACATCAATATCATTTGTGTAAGTTAACACGTAGTTACTTACTTTGACCAAATACTTTATCATAGGCGTAGGGGTTATATGAGGTAATTTGAAAAAGGATATAGAGGCCTAGGCCTATTTTATACACACATTAATTTTCTATCACTCCCCGATGACAGATCATTGCTAAAATATTTCTAGACGTGGGGCTAGAGGTTTACCCTCCCCACCTGGCGCCATCCCTGCAAGAAATGATGAAGTATTAGGCCCATAGTAGCGGAACCAGGATTTCCAAAGTATGGGAGGGGACACAAAAAGTTGTTTTTATTTATTTTTATTTTTTATAGGCGAGGGGGACAATAGTTGACCAAACAGGTAAATGATTTCATGCCTTGTTTATACTACTGCATGAATTCAGGGGTGGCACCAGGATTTCACCGACGGGAGCTGGCCTGCCAATGGGCATCAAAAATGTGATGCACACATATTTTTATGACACTCCCAGACAGAATTTGACTTAATTCTTACGCATGCGCAGTAGCATAAAGACGAAAGTAAATGGCATTGGTAATAATAGTAATGCTTATATAGTGCTTTATACTGTCCTAGACTGTCTCAAAGCGCTTTACAATTATTACCCTGGTCACTGGGCCTTAACTCTCCTGAAAACTTTCTCACTCCCTGGGGAATCACAAGCCCATTTAATCAGCAGCCATATACAGGCGCCAGGCTCCAAACACATAAAACTGTCACTGCCCTCACAGGTACCCATTACAGCTGGGTGGACTGAAGCAATGAAGATAAAGTGTCTTGCTCAAGGACACAACACACTGGCCTGGCCGGGAATCGAACCCAGTACCCATTGGTCCGGCGCACACGAGGAGTAAAGTATCACGAGTGGCCTTGAAATCCAACATCTTGGATTTTTTATTTTAGCGTGCGCGATGCCATTTGTTTCAAGAAAGTTGTCCGCACAAGAGAGTAGATGACAGACGTCTGCCATTTACTCTCGTGTGCCGAAACCGGCCACCCTTGCTTTTATCCCTATTCATGAATATTTAAAATTGGGTTTGAAAATATAGATTTTGATCACTTTTTATATAAAAAAATATTTTGATTACATTTTACATTCTCCCAACTTTCATTGTGACGTTATTTACTTAAAATGTATTTAATTTTTGTTGCAATGACCAACTTATGAACTGATCATCTTATCGTACCATACCACAAAAGTTGCTTGCCAAATTTGATAAAGAAAAAACCCACATATTTGCTCTCAACCACTTTTTTCATGTTATTTCTGTGCGACCCAAAGAAGCTGCTTGTTGATTTTTGAACAATAATACAACAAATACATTGAAATTGGCAGGTCGTAGATTATCAAGTTTTAACAGCAGACAGGTAAGTTACCTGCTGTAAGTTAAAACTGTTGCGTAACTAGCCAGTGTTCTTAACACTCCGAACAAGGTTGAAAACAAGGTCTTGGAAGTATCATTATCAACAGGTAAATTAGGGACAAATGTCTGCAAAAATAGCATACAATTTACCTCTCGGTTTACTTAAAGAGTTTGTGATTAAAGAATATAATACAAAAGCATTATCAATAACCGAGTAATTTTTACGAAAACCTGCTTATGCTCTTGAGATTATATCATTGTTATCACATCATTCTTTTAGTCGATTAGAGAGAACTGAAACAAATATTTTGATTGAAGAAGACAATAGAGTAACCGGCCTGTAATATGATGTACACAGCCTTACGTACACAGACACACGGCGGACTGCATCCAAGGTCTAACGTTAGTGTTACTACATCTGTATGGTATTTTGAACAGTGTCAGTAACGTAATGTCACCTGGGGCCGAAGATTGACTTTGTAAGGCTTTCAGATTTGTTCTGGTCAGTAGGAATGAGTGGCAAAGGTTGAATAATTTACTAATTCTTATTTTATAAAGATAATAAATGATTAATAACGGTTACTGTGATTGTTCTAGTGATTGTTCTTAAATCAAAACAAGAGTTGTTGATTGAGAGTCGTGATTGTTGTGGCTCAAATGTTGTGGTTGGTCTATTTTCACACCTAACATATCTATTAGGTTTTCAAACATTTTCAAACATATGTGTTTATATTTCTTTGCATTCTTGGATAAACTTTTTATTAGTTTGCCAATGTATATTTTTCCGAGAAGCACATATAAACTGCCAAACTCAATTTGTGTCATTTTAGACTTAAGGTGATATATATTCATTTTTCTTAATAAGTGTGTTTATTTATAGAAATTGTTGATCATGATCATTTTCCTAATATGCACCATGCTGGTCTCGAATGTATTCAAGACCACCTATTAGCCAATCGGATTCCAGAAAACAAATATACCTATTTATAAACTAAGATTTATAAATAAGTATATTTGATTTTTGGAATCCGATTGCTTTATAGTTGGTCTCGAATACATTTGAGGCCAGCATGATGCTCGTTAGAAGAAAGATGATGGCCAACTCTTTCCATATACACTTAATAATGATAAATGTACATCATCCTAGGTCTCAAATGTCACAAATTGAGGCTGGCTGCATTCGCATTTATTGCATTTTATCCCCTAGCTATTATAATTCCTAAATACTCTGTTTAGCAAATCGATGGTCTCGATTACATTCTGGTCAGACTGACTAGTACTGCAGTGCATATGTCATATATGTGCCCTTGGAAAAAGATAACGAAAATAATGAGAAGTATATTCAAGAATATGTAAAGAAATATAAACAAAATGTACATGCAAATTAAACCAACCACAACATTTAAGCCACAACAATGACTACTCTCAATCAACAATTCTGAATTTCATTCGATAACAATCCTTCATAGCAATCGTTATTTATGTTCATACAAAATTAAGATAAGAATTATCATTTACACTATTCCTCTACTGACCAGAAAAGAAATGTGAAAAATAATTGAATAAATGCCGCAACGTTAGACCTACTGACACTGTAACCAAAACACCTCAGACAGCAGATGTAGATGCATTAACACTGTCACTATTTATTGTATTTATACTTCGCCGTGTGTCTGTGTAGTCTGGTATTATATTATATTAATGTTATATAACGTTACAGAATGCATAGCATTTTTGGATCTCAAAATACTGAGGAATAGCGTGAGCCCAATTTTAGGCCTTTACTCGACTTTCTCAAACTATCTTAATTTGCTTCAAAAGAAGCCTAAGAATAAAACCTACGTTTATCACTCTTACCTTGATCCCCATTTAACCTGTTTTATTTTCAATTTTCCAAGATCTTGTTTTCAACTTCTTTCGAAATGTTAAGAGTGTGCTGTAATTTCGCGATTCAGTTTAATCTGTCTGTCAAAACTTCATAACCTATGACCTGCCAATTTTAATGTATTTCTTTATTATTGCTCGTAAATCAAATACCATCTTTTTCTGGTCGTACGAAAGTAATATGAAAAAGATGTTTGAGAGCAAAATGTGTTTTTGTCATTAAATTTCGCTACTAACTTAACAAGCTCAATCTTTGGTGGTATGATACGATCAGATGATCAGTTTACGAGTTGGTCATCGCAACAAAAAATGAAGAAACTTTTAACCAAATGACGTCACAATGAGTGTTGGATGAATATGAAAAGTGAGCAAAATGAATTGCCCTTTTTTCTATATTTTCACCTAAAAATGTAATAATTATTAATAGGCCAGCGGTCCTCAAATAGCGCCTCGGTCCACTCGAACCCTGCGATGACGTCATTCTTAGTCTCAAATGTTATTTGAAACAGGCCACTCTAGCACTTATCCCCTAATTATTAACTTTTAAACATTTCTTTAACAGATGTATCCTACTTCTACAAATCGAACTATATCAAGTCTTTTACCAAGAAGCATACGCGTATGACAACCTTGGACAATGACTTGAAATTCCAATGTGAATTTTGCGCAAGGAGTTTCACCAGAAAATCAAACCTCTCACTGCATAGATATTTCCACATTAAGCCAAAGGAACTACAATGTCGTTATTGCCCTAGGAAATTGTGCGGCCCGGAGAAAATGAAGGAACACGAAAGAATGCATACGAGAGAAAAACCTCACAAATGCTTATATTGCTCGCTAAATTTTAGAACACGAGCTGGATGGAAAAAACATATAAATATTCATTCGAGCGAGAAAACGTATGGGTGCGAATTTTGCAGAAAAGAATTGACCACGTCGTACAACCTTAAAGTACACCGGCGACAGCATACAGGCGAACGTCCATTCCAATGTAAAACCTGTCACTCATCCTTCACCACAAAAGGAGAGTGCGATAAGCACTCAAAATTACATGTTGAGAAAACGACTTTCCATTGCACTGTTTGCGATGTATATTTGAAAAATTTAAGATCTCTTAGTCGTCATTCCAAAGTGCACAAAAGGAAAAATATTATAAACACCCATACCAATGGCTATAAATTAGATTATTTTACTTAAATTGGTCAGGATATAAATGCTTTTGCAAAAGTGATATTACAAAGTAAATATTACTATTCTATTTTCAACTTTGGAATTAAAACACAAAATAACATCCTTATGATGAGCATATTTCTTTTTTTGTTTAAATAAAGGGGTATGTTATCAGATTCGCTAAATAGAACTAACAGGAGTAAATGTCATGACGTAATCATTGCGAAATTATGATGAAACAAATCGAACATTTGAACAAAAATTATAAAAGGTGTTTTCTCTAAAACAGACAAAAATCTGTCAATGTATTTGTCATTTTTAAAACCTTTCACGATTTTTCCTACATATAGCTAAATATTCAAATAGTTTCTCAAGAATTATAATTTTAGTATGACATCAAATTAATAATAACGTATTTTCTCTTTGCTCTACCCTTCATATAAACTTATAAAATATTCTCTTTTTCTCAGTACAGTATAAATGCGATTAAGATAATTATTTAGATTAATTTCGGTGCTTTCCTAAACAAATGGAACACGAACATCCCTTATTTATACTTGACAGGATAATATACCACAGTAAATTATATAAGTGGGGCAAATCTGAAAAGGGTAACGAGTAACCCTTTTCAGTGTGGACTTTGATTACTTGGAGCAATCCAACTTAAATCTACATTCTACCTAGTTTTTTTTTTTCTGTAATGAATTTGTAATTTGACATAACATGCAATAACAGGGTGTGTTTGAAACCGTAATTTTGTTTTATGTATAGGTTATCGTACATTTCTAACAAGGTTTGTTCTTGTTATAATCAACACGTCAATTGCTATCACTTGATGTTCATAATAAGACAGTTTTCGATACTTCATTCCTCCTTTTGTGTGGAGAAGTGTAATGGTTAATGATTCATGCTCGTACCGGGTTCGACTCCCGTCGGGAGCACACCCGGGCAGTTAACCTGCGTTGGTCTGACGGTCATATCAGAGTTATATCCCCACATCCGCTTGCACAATGGAAACTGAGGATAGGCTCGTACCGGGTTCGACTCCCGTCGGGAGTACACCCGGGCAGTTAACCTGCGTTGGTCTGACGGTCATATCAGAGTTATATCCCCACATCCGCTTGCACCATGGAAACCGAGGATAGGCAACGAACCGATGGGCCATGTGGCTCGATTTAACTTTCAGTGGAATACCAATTACTCCGGAAGAAGAGTATTTTTATATAATTGTTGCCATTCCTTTCGTAATTATTTACTTCTTCTCGTGTCTTTTCGACTATGGTTTATCTTTAAGTGTTTCAAGATTTGTAAAGTTATCTATATGTTCGACGGTCTGCTTTGTTTACTTCTTTGCACCTCTTAATTCAGTAGATTTCATGAATACATGTAAAGTGATATTTTGTATCATGCAAACGTAAATCTTAAGTCTAAAATGCTTTCAAAAATAGCTTCAAATTTCCCATTTTTGCTACTATAAAGGAATGTTTTTAACTATTTTTTTTGGCTGGAAATAGCTTTGAAAGACATTTATCTTACATCTGGCACATCGAACACTCAAAAGTAAAAGTTATTCTTCTCCACTGGTAGCGCATAAAAAAAGCTACCTCCTAGCATGGTAAGCCATGCATACAAGGAACGATTTATATTTTATCATAAGTTTATTCAACTGGTCGGTGCTACGTCACTTCCGGGAAATAACGTCATATACTGGAGTTAATACAAATCTGGGCAATTTCGTATCTGCTTACTGTATGTGGTACCGGTACGTATTGCATATGTTAACAAACACAGCTGATCGCTTTGTTTTTACTCCATACGTGCGCTTACTATGCGGTATGATGACCTCCGTTATATTACACAAATAGTTCAAGGTTTTTTTTGAAGGAGTAGCTCGTAATCTAATAATAAGGTTACTGCCAGATAGTCTGATTTGAAAACAATAATAGCACGTT
Organism: Chiridota heheva; assembly: GCA_020152595.1. NCBI lineage: Eukaryota > Metazoa > Echinodermata > Holothuroidea > Apodida > Chiridotidae > Chiridota > Chiridota heheva. The sequence continues at coordinate 38,222 of JAIGNY010000495.1, forward strand.
GGCTCAGAGGGAAAGTATCTGCATTGAGTTGCTGATTTAAGTATGCAAAATGTGGCAATCGATTTTATCAAAGTATTTAGATAATTCTTTTTAATTTCTTACCAGTGATGTAGAACTATACTTGAGTAAGCAATTACGGCTCGAGTTGCAATTTGTGTGGCTTTGATTCGACGCTTACATCATTTGAATTGAATTCGGGTTTGTATTCAAAGTATTTACGTGAGCAAAGCTTTACTTGGAGTAAAACACTTAATTTACGAAACTAGATAAAGTAAAATAACTTTTGGTAGCACATGCTCCAAATAAATAAATACGAGGCTAACATTTTTCACTCAATCAGTAACTCATATTAAAAATAAGTTTAGACAGCCATCGCCAACAAAGGTAAACGCAAGGCTCAATTGTTAAAAGCAAATGCAAAAAATTCCTACGATACTGGAATCGATTGTAATTCTACAATTTAAAATGATACTGTAAACAATTATATCAGTAAACGTCAAAACAATGAAAATAAATATTTGGAAATACAAAATATCATATCCAAAAGCAAGGCAAAACTAATATCTGAAATATCAAGTCTCCAAAATTAAGTTTTTAAATTTAGAATTAAATTTATAACATATAAAAGATTGTACCTGCCGTTCATGTTACATTTGATTTGTTTGAAAATAAATTCCCAAAACAAATTATATCTTATTAATTCAATCAGTTATAATAAAGGTTAAAGCTCAGTGTTTGTCTACAAACGCTAGACCGGCTAAGTGTGATATCACCTTAAAACCTTCGACACACTTTACTTAAATTAGAATGGGATCCAGTGCCGTAATTACTGTGAGGGGGAGGACAAAGAGAATTGTGCCCAACTTCCCGGAAGAATTAAAACAAGTACATTAAATTTGGAAAAACACTGCCCCCACTTTGTGAAGGAAAGGTTTGGTTCCTTTTTTTCCCAGTTTGTGAAGGAGAATTACGGTCATTTTTAAGTAAATTGAAATATGTGAAAGCTTATGACATACAGTTTTGATATCCAATATCGTATCAACATTTCCAGTCATTTATTTCAAATATTTCTAAAGAGATACATATAAATATAATTGTTAATAAAGTGGCATCACACTTACTACACCCCTGGATCCGCGTCCATTATATAACTTGACTTGTATGCCCTTCTACACAGTCCTGAAGAAATGTTGATTATACATAGGTTTAGAAACTAAGGGGTCTGGGGCACGTGCCCCACACCTTTCCGAGAAATGACAAAATTGCCCCTTTTTAAAATGGAAAGTACCCCTCAATTACTTTCCCAATAGTAGGAAGCTGCCGGGCTACTTTTGTCAGTCTCATGTACGGGGGGAATGTGCTCCCATTGGAAAATGTCACCCTTTTTAAAGATTAAAGTGCCCCTTTTACTTTAATTTGTTGTTTTCTCATCATTTGTTGACTGATTTTATCAAACTCCACTGGATCCCAATTCGGCAACAAATTGATTTCAAAGTCTTTGTCCGTGTGTACAAATCCCGAATACATTACTGACATGCTTTAAGATAAAACAGGATCCGGGCATTCCAATTTATGACTAAAGAAGACCGGGACGTCCATGCACCTCTTATAATAACTAAATTCAACATATGTTTGGGTATGATGAAGACATCCAAGCAGAACAGATAGCCACACTTGTCAAAGATCGTTGTGCATGTGGAAATCATGTAGTCGCCTGCTCTGCAGTCGAAGAATGATAATGAAGATGTTGAAAGCAATAAACAGTGAACAACAATGTCGATTTATATTCAACCTGTAACCACATTTAAAGTCCACTTGTTAAAAATGATTGCACTTCTAAGGAATCAAGCAAGACTAGACAGGGCTAGACAAAAAACATTGATATATATATATTGATATGGATGAATAAGACTGACATACGAGCTATTTCCAGTTTGATCTGCAGAACAGTTACTATGCAGTGGAATTGGGGTGGAATTGGGCGGAATAGGGCTGGAATGTGGAGAGTTCTACATGCACAATAAATGGAATGCACCTATTAAGTGATAATGTTGATGGATTTGTAAATCCATTGACATATCGCTTGGCATATTTTTCCAAGGATAAGAGTCAAAATGCATGAAATTTAAATTCTAGCGATCCCTTACTTCCTCTGTACGGTGAAAGACACCTTCAACTCGTTGCTTAAACATTAAATATACAACTTTCCCTTGACTTGTTTGTGTAATATAGCAGCTTAGCGAAACTTTGGTTGAGTAAGTATCACTATGCCATCCTGCTTAAAATTTAATGGGTCAATCTATTTCTATTTGCCCACTATTTGCTGTCTGATTTATAAAAGAGATCAATGAATGTACGGAAGGCTAGACATATCATTGTCAAATGTCTGATATGGGTATGCTGATGTCGATTTGAGCATGTCCAGGGATAGGGGAACCAACGGGAAAACGGATCCCACTTCCCCCTTGCCATGGAGTAAGGGCGGACAGGTGCCCTTTTAAAAGTTATATGACTTTAAATTACCGAATTCTTGAAGCATGAAGAAATTGAAATAAAATCACAAATCCTTAATACAAGATTAATAGATGTGAGAAACAATTGTTTAGCGTTTACCCTTGCAGGAATTTAGCACTTTACTGGAACTAATGACTCCTTTTCCCTGTTTTAGATCATAACATGAAATTGTTTAATAAAATATGTGCTCTTGCCGGATTTGTTGCCCCAACAGTAATAACGGATTCGTCGGATTCAATCCCTGAAGCCATGCATTGGTCACCGGCTGATTCTTATGCTCAAGCTATGCACCAGTTTACATGTTTATAAGATCATGACACACAATAAGTCAATATTATGATGTCATGGTTTTAACCGTCATTGCTCATTGATGATTTTCACGCATAGGCCTACGCAATTTATAGTTATAAGGTTAAATACTCTGCATTTAGGCCTATAGGTCTGCAACGTGAACTTAACTAGACTTAATTAGGACTCTTATCATGTCAGAATCTTCATGATGATGGCGGTGGTGGTGGTGCTTGTAATGATGATGATGATGGTCAATAAAAAAAAGGTTGACAACATTAGCATTTGCACAATAACTGAAATTATCAAATTAAATATGCAAAACCGGTTGCTCATTTTTCATATTACAAGATTTTTTTCAGAAAGCCTCGCCTACTCATTAATATTCATGACATCACTACTACAACATTAGAAGATATGTACAGACCATAACCCATTTGTGTACCACATATGGCATAAAGCCGATATACCGTTCATGAGATAGTGTTTATATTAGTATTTCACATATAATTAAGCCACGCCCACCATGTATATTAATGACATTTGTTGATAACATAAGCATTTACACAATAACCAACACTATTATCATGCCCAGTATGATGAAAAACGGACATACAGTTGCTCACATATCACTTTCAGCTCCGCCCACTTAATAATATGCATGGCATCACCACCAAAAACAATACGGTACATTTATAGACTATGGGCTATCTGTGTACCACACATGACGTGGTCAAGTTCATAGTTCTTGAGAAATCATGTTTTCAAGCTTTTTCTTTACAAAATTATACTAAGCCTTCTAACTACATACCATTAGGAAACAAAACAGACATGTGATTGTTAAAATATTATTTCCAAATTTTTACATCAAGCTCCGCCTACTTATTAATATGCATGTCATCAACACCAAAAACAATAAAGCGCAACTACGGACTAGGGTTGTGTACCAAATATGACATGAATGCAGTTTACCATGCTTGAGATATTATGTTTACAAGCACGTTTCAGCAAAATCAAGTTAGGCGCCCCCTTCCCCCTCCCCCTCCCCAACACACACAAACGCACTATGCATATTAATAAAGTTCGGCAATTTGACATAATTAAGAAGTATACATCAGCTAACACCATGATTGTACTAAATATGAAACTGAACAGACATGCGATTGTTAAATTATGAGCATTTCTAGGTTTATATATTGAGCCCCGCCTACTCATTAATATGCAAGATATCACAATCAAAAACAATAGGGTACATCCGCGGACGATGGGTATCTGTGTGTTTACCGTTCTTGAGATATCGCGTTTGAGAGCTGGCCTTCACAAACACACACACACACGCACACACATACATAAATACAAACATACATATATATCTACATATATACATACATGCATACGCGCGTGCACGCACACATGCATACATACATACATACAAATATACAGACATATACAAACATACACACATACATACATACACGCCATCATGACCGCATAGGTTCCTAATGCTATCGCATCGGAACCAAAAACCGGGTTAGACCTGACCTAGGTTTGAACCCGGTAACTCCAGTATCTCAGTCGTGCGCTATGCCAACTGGGCTACCTACTCTCTAAAATATATGAAGTATAAAAAGTGACGGACCTTGGTCCAAACTTTATAGCGTACAAAACTGCTAATTAACTATGATTAATTCAATGCTAATTAATTAGTGTGTTTATATGTTTTCACTAAATGCAATTGTACTTTAACAGGTATTGCGACTATTAAAAAAAATGACAGATTCTTGGAATGCAATTACTTTATTTGTACCATATTTACATCATACATCTGGATAAGAAAAACGAGTATGGTGTGACTCTGCTCAAGTCCTAGTGGTTGTTTTAAGCAAAATACGTCAGAAAAAATGAATGATACACAAAGGCAATTTGATATTTATACAAAACGATGACAAGTAATTTCAGGATTTTAGTAAACATATTCTGTACATGAAATTTATACAGGCATTTATTCACAACATATTTTAACATGGCAGAAGAGTGCGTCTAGAATATCAAGTTGCGTCGTAAAAGCTATTTTACATACGTCTTTTTATCCTTTTTGGTTTGTATACCTTGAGGGTTTAATTTTGTTGTTATCAGAACTTGTCTGATCATGAAAGTATTGCACAAATTTAATAAAAACGATTCTTTTTAATGCGTGAAGACAACTATTATACTGAGATTCCACAATAGTTTAAAGGTATGGACGTGTATTGTTCATTTGCTAAAATGCTATACAATTTATTAAAAACCATCATAACAGCAAAGATTTCATCAAGACCTGTTAAACAATTTTTACACTTATTGAAAATTAGATCAATATCAATATTTGCATACTTTATGCAATTGTTGTGATATACTACAGGTTGACCTTGGTATTCAGTTTCTTGTTTTAAATATCTATCAATATACAGCAGTAAATTATGATTAAACATCTTTGCCATGCCTCCAATAAAAATCTAGAAAGAAAAGATTCACCGATCATTTTAAGTATTTTAGATTAAGGAACAAAATTTAAAGAATTACATAACGATTCTGAGCTGTTCGTCCAGTCATATATACTGTACCATCGTATTCATTAAAATACTAATCAAACTTTGATCAGACATAAATTGCTGCGATTTTAATGCGTTTTCAACCTATAGTAAATACAAATCGCTTCATGTCGATAGACCATTATTACAGTTCTAAATGAGACAGGTAAAATTGGCGCCACCCTAAGCATTCTAGAGTGAATGAAACCTGGAAAATAAGTGTTGGTTGGGTAAATTGTTTTAATCTGATCATAATCTTAATCAGTCCGGGAGCATGCCTAATAATAAGAACAACACACGAGAATATTGAAGTTATACAGCTGGATTATTTAGATGTTACGATAAAACTTCATGGTTTTTAATTTCAATGCTTGAAATTTTCAACGTGAAACACAAAAACATTTGACATTTCAAAATGACTTTTTCGCGCCTAAAAGCCTAGCTGTCTTATATTTTTTTTTTTAATATTTCGTAAACATATGAAAGTGAGTGGATAATATTAAGCTACGACAGTAAGAAGGTATTTTCATAAATTTTAAGTCTTTCCTTGCAAAGATATTTTCCCAGCGGTATTTCAAATTCGAAATATATAAAATTGCATAAGTCTTTCATGTTAGGATAGCAAAGGATCATGGGAAATATCACAGAATTTCGGCCTCCATGTAACAAAATCTTCCTACGTTTTAGAACATTTGGGTTCTTAACTAAACTGGAAGCCATTTTTCTAGGCAGAGCTTTGCGCGTTGAGTATTTCACGCGTTTGATCTTCACACAGCCCAGTCACATCACATGTAAAACAATCAGACTCGCTCTAAAACACGCGCTGGTGAGGAAAACACGCGCTGGGCATGTAAAACACGTGCTGGGCATATAAACACGTGCTGATTAAAATGAAGTGGTCATATGAATTAATTTGGTAATATAAAATGTTATTTTAAAGAAAAAATTACCCTCCCAAGTACTTCAAGTATTCTTAATCAGTGGATTCTAAGCACGTCTATTAGTTAGTGCAGCCAATGGCACAGCAAGATTCTGGCATAATACTTACAAAAGTAACCCTATACAACAGCATGCAAACGTATGTAAGTGTGCAGCAGACGACAGTCTTTCCTACAAAATGGCGAAATAAACAAAGTCATGTGACCTCATGACGTCATCTTAAACATCCTTATTGGCTGCTTACCTCCCGTAACTAGGATTTCCTTCAAAGATAGACCAAAATACTTCAAGATATAGATAGCGTACTTTTACGGAGTTTTTATATTTTCTTGTTTACATTTTTCGTTTCTTTTTACTAGATGGGGATGCAAACCCTCGCAATGGGTCTGGGGCACAGTTCCATATGTTGGCTACAGGACTGACACCACACTAGTACGAAATGGTACTGAAACATTGGAGAACATCCACATTAATTCATGTCAATAACTATACATACTCATTGATACTTGAAATAAGATTGTCAAATACGTTCGAGAAGTATACGAATCAACACAATACTTTTATCAGCAACGTACTAAACAGGTTTTCTATGAGTGTCATTTGAAATAACTATGAGTGAAGAAGAATTAAAATACACTTCTGGAATGCTTTAGTACTTAAATACGGTAAACAGTCGTGCAAGAATAATTCGAGACAAAGTTAAAGGCCAGATATTGTGTTAACATAAACAGTAATATACTTGAAGTTAGCGTTTTTGATTGGTCATACACAAATACCGACAACCAATTAAATACCGCCGCTGAAGTAACTCAAATGGAATGCCATAAAACCGGATATAAATATTTATATGTGTACAGCAGAAACCTTAATTTTAAGGATCATTTAAATCCGTAAAATTAATCATTTGGATTGTAATGGAGGGCTGTATAAGTGTAATGGACAATCGACAGTCATAAGCCGCTCCTCAGATTTTATTAAAATAAATTTGCTGTATCCTTGCCAGCATAAAAATTATGATAAGTACTGTTGTTCACACGTGAAACACACAATGTTGGCCATGATTTCTTCTGGACAAATGAATTACAGTAGATGGATTGTTGCAAAATGCAAATTACCTACTAAACGAATTGGCAAAATTGTATAAATCCCATATCAATTTATTTTATGAAATTATACAAAATGAATCAATCATGCGTTTGAACATATATAAATTCACAATGAGCTAAATCGGTTTATTATTCCTATATATTATACAATTTCTATTGAGTATTTGCATTGTCATAACCTGTACATTAAAATCCCCTTATGCATGTCCTGCGTATTTAGTTTAGTTCATTTTTACAACAGGTCAGGTGAATTTCTTAACAAAGTAAAAAAATGTAAGGAAATTTTTTTCCTTCTTCAATCTTTTTGTTGCTTTTTATGCATCCTAAACAATCTAACACAGAAATTTGATAAAAAAGATATGTTTATATTCGTATTTAATGCACGGTTAATAGGACTTTGCACTCGCGAATGACGGGTCATTCTAATCGGGTCAAAGTGCATTAAATAAGCATATAAACACTCCGCGTCAATAGTAAAAAAATAGAGAAAAGTTTTTAGAAACAAAGTGATGAAGTAGCTTAAGTTAATATCTTATTCCCTTTAGAAGTTAGGAAATTTTAAAGTAGTTTTGAATTTGGACAAAAGTGACTGATTGGCAACATCTGTGATGTCATTGAGAGAATTTGATCAAAACGTCGTTTATATTTCTTTAAAAATGATTTGGGTTTTTTTCTCATTGTAAATGTACACCAAGAAAAAACAAAATGTGTTCTTGTAAATTATATATTCCACCCTATCTCTATAATGAAGCAAAAATGTTGTTCGATAATGTAAAAAAAGTGTGATTAAATTGATACAAAATACATACAAAACTGTGCTGGACTTGCTTTGATGACATCACCAAGCTGAGGACATATACTGTACGAGGTGTTTTCAAGAACATTTTTTTCTACTCTTTAAATTGTTATAACATCTATTAGTAAACGGAATAACATATTAACATAGTTTTTTCACCACTTTCTTTCTAAAATATTTCTATATCATACATGAACAAACAATTTATGGGAATATTCCTTTAATCTTTGACTATCCTATCAGTAATCAAAAACAATTTCAAAAGATAAATTTCTCTTGGGACGATGCACAGGTTTCCAGTGATCAACTAATTCATAAGAAAGTAATTGCAGCTTTGTTTACTGAAGTTTCTGTCATTAAAGGATACATATTAAAGTGTTCTTCATATCATATGTCAAAATTATCTTATTTAATAAATGAAGAAATATTGTATACAATTAATACAAATCAATGTACGATATTATATGAGTAATCCGACATCATTATCGTGATTAATATTAAGCGCTTCTCCTTATTTTAAATCAAAACTTATTTAGTAATTGAAAACATTTTGTACAGAAAGAGTGCAACTCAACTTCATATAATACACGACCAATTATGGCCATAATACAGAATAATGATGACTTCTAAACAACATTTCTTAATGCCTATTTTTGAATAAGGATTTACTTATTATATTTTACAACAGCGTCTATAAACTTGACTTGAACTCCTATATCAAATTTTTCCTTCTTCAAATAATTGAGCATAGTTAAGCCCTTAGCCTGAGTTTGTTTTTGGTTTTTCCAACATTTCAACTTTTTGTATTGTCTATCTTGGTGATCTTTCCCATCTTGCTCACATGTATATATTTGCACATCTGTTAATTTCAAACGTACACGAGCAAGGTTACTTATATTTAATATTTCTGATGCCAGTACCATTAACGCCGCATCTGGGACAATCTCTGCAATGAAAAAAATATTGAATAATCTGTTAATTAATACCTTCCATACAAAAATGTACCACCTATTGTACTTCCTGTATGTTTATATTTTGAATCTTTCTGTTGAATGATAACTACTTACAGGGGCCACATTTCATGATAATTCACGCAAATGCTATAATGGATGTCAAAACAGGTATCAAACCACACTGCAGAGGATTTACTATATTGAAGTATTATCGATCTCAAAACAGCTATCAAACCACACTGCCAAGGATTTACTATATTGAAGTATTATTGATGTCAAAACAGGTATCAAACCACACTGCAAAGGATTTACTATATTGAAGTATTATCGATGTCAGAACAGGTATTAAACCACTATGCCGAGGATTTACTATATTGAAGTATTATCGATGTCAAAACAGGTATCAAACCACACTGCCGAGGATTTACTATATTGAAGTAGTATCGATGTCAAAACAGTTATCAAACCACACAGCAGAGGATTTACTATATTAAAGTATTATCGATGTCAAAACAGGTATCAAACCACAATGCCGAGGATTTACTATATTGAAGTAGTATCGATGTCAAAACAGGTATCAAAGCACACTGCAGAGGATTTACTATATTGAAGTATTATCGATGTCAAAACAGGTATCAAACCACAATGCCGAGGATGTACTATATTGAAGTAGTATCGATGTCAAAACAGGTATCAAAGCACACTGCAGAGGATTTACTATATTGAAGTATTATTGATGTCAAAACAGGTATCAATCCACACAGCGGAGGATTTACTACATTGAAGTATCATCGATGTCAAAACAGGTATCAAACCACAATGCCGAGGATGTACTATATTGAAGTATTATCGATGCAAAAACAGGTATCAAACTACACTGCATAGGATTAACTATATTGAAGTATCATTGATGGCAAAACAGGTATCAAACCACAATGCCGAGAATGTACTATATTGAAGTATTTTCGATGTCAAAACAGGTATCAAACCACACTGCCGAGGATGTACAACATTGAAGTATTATCGATGTCAAAACAGGTACCAAACCACAATGCCGAGGATTTACTATATTGAAGTAGTATCGATGTCAGAACAGGTATTAAACCACTATGCCGAGGATTTACTATATTGAAGTATAATCGATGTCAAAACAGGTATCAAACCACACTGCAGAGGATTTACTATATTGAAGTATTATCGATGTCAAAAGAGGTATCAAACCACACTGCAGAGGATTTACTATATTGAAGTATTATCGATGTCAAAACAGGTATCAAACCACACTGCAGAGGATTTACTATATTGAAGTATTATCGATGTCAAAAGAGGTATCAAACCACACTGCAGAGGATATACTATATTAAAGTATGTTCTTTACAATTTGTTTCTATGAAAGCTCTCTTTCAATGATTTAAGCCCTTTGCTCTAGTTTGTTTGTTTCTTTTCCAACATAAAAACATTTTGGATTTTTGATCTTAATAATCACTCCCATTTTTCTCGCATATTTTAATATCTGCATCTATTAATTTCAAATATTGACTGACAAATTTATTGACAGCACATGTTTCCTATGCTAGAACACTTAACGCCACATCTGGGACAATTTTTGTAAAAAAAGAAAATGCCTTCGTTTTTGTTCATATTCGTCATACATGGGGCAGAGAACGGAATATGTGTTACGCATCACAGAGACGATTTTTTTTAATGATGACCAACCACTTTGCCTCTTTTGGGGTTTCTACGGTATATTACCTCATATATGTCTTGTAAAAACGTGTTTTATGTGTGTATTATGTAATAACGTCAAATCATGCGACAATATGGAGCAGACCGTATTATCATATCATACGTGTTAGTCAATATATCTTACTGCTCATTCAATTATAATCCATGCACAGTTGGTAGTTTTTGATAATAGGAATATTTGGGTTAGAAACGGTTCTTTAAACATTCACGTTAGTAATCTCACCTAAGTTGCTGTAGATACAGTATGTGGTTTAAAAAACCTTTTGGAGAAAGGTTTATAAACTGTTTGTTTGTGCTTCAAGATCGTACAATGTCAAAAATCAAAATAAAAGAAAGGCCAGCTGAAAAGCAATCCTATGACTATTTCGAAATACAATAAGTTGTTTCTACATATATATTTTACTATAATACCAAAACAAAATAGCTTTACCCGAAACAAAGTATTTGAGAATCCATTATTCTGAGAAGGAAGACTTCGTTAGGACTATGATCACGTAAATTTTGACATATTACCTACTCAACAGACACCCATATACAAATCTACATTTATAATTGCTTGCATTTGCAAAAAAGGTGTTAGGTACTAAATACTTTGCGGTAAATTTTTAAAATTTAAGCAAAGATTTTGTATTTATAATTGCAAATCCCTGATCTAAATTATGTTACAATTTTGAATTGTACCAGCTCAATTGTTAAGATACTTTTTGATATATTTAATTGTGGAGGGCAAGTTACGTTTTTGTTTAAAAGATAACCAGCGCAAGGTTAGAAGGTATATGGATAAAGTTTTACAAGTTTTCCTCTCTATTATTTTTGCATATATAGTTGATCAATTTCTTATATCCTTTTTAAATTATGAAAAGTATCAAAATTATATTTCCTACCTTTTAACTGATCATATGCTTCAGATTTAAAACGTTTTAGCTTCTGCAAATCAGTTTCCTCTAAAGTAAAACATGCAAAAGGGTTAAGTTATTGAAGAGAGCATGGATGATATAGTAAACCAAATTGAAACGCTTTGCAATCTTATCGGTTTCACATTTACAGGTCATCCAGAGCCGATATATTATATTCCCAACTCCTCGACAAGTAAAACAAACGAAAACGTCATTTATAACTCTTAGAATTTCTAAAGTTAAAAAAGTAATTCCTATTTATCCGGAAGTAAGAAACGATTACAAAAGCTCAGGTTTGGCAGGGACAATATCAACATTGTTGATCGAGAAAAGACAATAGTTATTTTCCCCACTTCCGCAACGGTACTCCTTAATTACATAACTTCTCGTCCATATTACACCTAATGATAGTTATGTCATTACAGTAGAATTATCTCTCTAGCTATCTCATGAAATTACTATTAAATTATGGTTCCATTTCGAAATTCTTCAAGTGAAACTGATATGCCTAAAACTGATTCATAATCATATTATAATTTCAGTATTACTTGCATCACATATTGTTCTGCACCATGTGCAACCAATAATAAGCCACAATATTAGTACCCATACATACAAATATATCTGCCTCTACTACCCGAATTTTTTAAAGTTTCCTTTCTCTGGTCTCTGGCACATATAACTTTGACTTTCGAATTACCATCTAATCTAAAAAACCAACTGACCAAATATTAAGAAACAACGAATCACAAAAGATTCTTATACCATCACGTAGCAGCATTGTTCAAAAATTTTCGAAGAAAAAAACAACAACTACAGAGTCTTTGACTTAAAGAGCTCTTGAACGGAAAATGGAGAAGTCGTTTTAGTATTTGATTACCTAAACCAGTGCCATTACGGAAAAAAGTGTTTTCGAATCAATATTCTAAAATATTCATGATAATACTTCTATCATGTTTCCACCGAGTGCATCTTTTAAACGTCACAGAGCCAGGATATAAATATTTTTTAAAGTCAAAATAGAAAAGGTGTCGTCAAAAATATAATCATATTTATTCCAGCAAGATAATTGCCTAATTATCGTTCAATAAGTAGTGAGGATTCATTGTTGACATAACTTACTTTTTGATTTTTGTGATTGCTTTTGTTTCTTTTGTTGTGGTATGTTTTCTTCGCTAGCAAGAGAACCTGTAGAATACACAAGCAAAACTAGTGAAAGTATAGAAACTTCTACATTTGAAGGTCCTAAATAGAACCAGATATTCTAGTATCCTACACGAGGGAGTCTTTCTAACAATACAACACGGTATTGTCAAGTGCATGTGAAACACCATTGAAAAATGCTGTTAACTTCAAAATCCTTAGGCAGGGTCTGCAAAGTAGTCACGATGAGAAAATAGAATCGAGATCTCTTCATTGAAACATATTTTATATTTTTCAAACACATTGCATCTTTTCATATGCAACTTTGTAAAGTTAAGGAAAATTTTTAAAGATGAAAATTGAAGAAAAAGTTTCACATCATCAATTTATCATTATCTTTATTTTTCGATCGTAATTTTTACAAGCTATTGTCAACAATCATTGTTGTTCCCATACTCTCTAGATTGAATGACTTTTGCAACTTGAGCAAAACTTACTACTTTTCAAGTTTTAAAGTCATTAGATAACTAGTTGTCTGTCACATTTCTTTCACACATATTATTTTCCGTTTTTTTTTTGGCACATTATGAAAATAAAGTAACGTTACCTTGTGAATCATCTGCCCGCTGACGTTTCATGGTTTCGGTAGCCGTTTCTACTAAATACAATATGGCAGAATATCAATAAATAGGCATCCATCAATTGTGAAATTCACATAAATATAGTAAGACAAATACACATCAAGTATTTCCTTGTCGTAAAAGTATGTTGTAAATTAAGTTTGATCGAATCTATCATTCAGTCATTTAAGTTCAAGTAACTTACTGGCAGGGGATTCATTACTCTGTTGTAGGATCTCTTGATTTGACTTCTCCTTGATCAAATCTGCAACAAATAATGTTTTTAATTATGTATTTGGGTGAAATTTTAAAAGCTGAGTTCATATGTTACAATTTACTTGTTGTTTTCTAAACTTCAATTAAAATTCATTGATATGAAGGTTTATTATATGACATTAAATTTTCTATGATTTTGCCTTGGGACAAACTTACATAAGGAGCTAGCAAATATCAAGCTCAGTGAAAAAAGGAGGACCCATTTACTGGCAAAGTCAAATTATTATAGCAAATGACTATTTTAAATTATAAAGCCTAATGGAATCCGAGATACAGCACATGACGGTAAATGCAACCACATGTTAATCCAGTGTTGCATCATAATTGAATGGTAGTTTATCATTACAATTCCTGATCATCACATTATTATGCCTATCTTACCTTCAGTGATTTGTTTTAGATGTTTCGGGCTGTAGATAGTCTTCAGCATTTTCCAACGGAACTCAAGGCATTGACGCTAAGCATGATAGAAATAAATCGAAATTAGCTTAAAAATTAAATAATAATTAATAATATTTATTTTAATAATTTTATGGATCAAATAACACGTGGTTTACTCTACATAAAGCGATAAAGAACCGACCTATCATTTTACATTAAAAATTGTCTTACTATGTTACAATTGATTATTGTCTTATTTCCATAGTGATTTAACACAAATGCAAAAGGAAAAATTTAGAAGTGAATAAAATAACTGTTCAATGTTTTCGGAAATTCGACGAAGAATCAAATCATTCTATTCCATTAACAGTTTTCACTTACATTATTCACGTATAAGACACAAGTGTGGAATCAGGAATAAATCATTCGTTGCTATAGGAGTCGTATATGAGTCGCAGAACTCCCCCCCCCCCTCCCCCTCCCCCTCTCCCTCTAGTGTTCCACTGCAATATTTACAATGGTTTCAAACTTCAAAATCTTTTCAAAAGAATTTAGATAAAAACCTAACCAAAGCTGCTAGATTTATCTACGAAGTTTCAATAAGATAACAAATGTTTTGATACTATCAAATACCTAATAAGTAATCAAAGTCAATAAAATACGGCAAAAGTAACTTGGATAATTTATCTACTATTCAAAATATGTTAATAACTTACAGATTATGTATATATATCGATGCACTCGATTCATTATATTAGTAAATTACGTACGGACACTAGCCTGTACTAATACGGTTGCAGTCCCTGGATCTGACTATATCAGGAAGCTTAGGGCCTATTTTGATAACAGTTTATCAATGTCTAAACATGTGAATCAGGTGTGCAGCGGTGCCAACTTTCACTTATGGCAGCTGCGTAAGATAAGGCCTTATCTTACTCATGATGCATGTAAGTGTGCTGTTCAATCACTGGTGATCAGCAGAATTGATTATGCTTCTGGTCTACTGAGTGGTTTGTCAGGTGGCCTGTTAAACAAACTTTAACTTGTTCAGAATACTGCTGCAAGACTGATCTTTGGCATAGGTATAAGATCTCATATTACTCCTATAATTTCCCATTTGCATTGGCTCAGAGTACAGTCACGAATTAGGTTTAGGCTTTATGTTCATCTTTTCGAAATTCTCCATAGTCTTGCACCAATTTATCTGTCTGAATTAATTCATCTGTATGTCCCAGATCCCAGACTTAGGTCTGCCTCCAATGGCCCACTGATAAGGAGACAGTATGGCAGCAAACAAGTTAGTCGTTACAACTTTGCTGTCATTGGATCATCTCTCTGGAATGAGCTGCCTGTCCACATCAGATCTGCAAGTGACATTATCAATTTCAAGAAGCAATTGAAAACACACTTTTTTACCCAATAATGTAAAGCGCTTAGTTTTGTTTTCAATATAAGCGCTATATAAGCATCTACATAATAATAATAATAATAATAATAATGATAAGTAGTTGAAAATAAGGCTAGGTTTTGTCAACAAACTTCCTTTTAACTTTTGTCACCTACCATATCTTGTACATCAGCAACCCCACATGAATTGATGACGATCTGTTGAACAAATAAGGGTGATATAAATTAAACGTTTAGCAAACCAGATGATGACGATTAGCGTGTTGGAAAGTTTATGCAGAGGGTTGCGATTGATGTAAAAGCATGCTGGAGATCACATTCCAATTTGATGGCATTTTACATGAAATTTATTGAAAATCAAATAATAAATCGTTTCTCATTCTTTTGCTTGAATTTATAAAATGATTAACTCACTTCTTCAAAATACTTCCTGTTGTCAATCTACAAGAAAGAAATACATCTCACAGAATTACATTTCTGGGCAGAGGTATTAAAAAAATAACAGAAGTAATAATGAAAATTATCCAGTCTCATACAAACTGTTGAAAGCCTTAGAATGTATGTATGTATGTATGTATGTATGTATGTATGTATGTATGTATGTATGTATGTATGTATGTATGTATGTATGTATGTATGTATGTATGTATGTATGTATGTATGTATGTATGTATGTATGTATGTATGTATGTATGTATGTATGTATGTATGTATGTATGTATGTATGTATGTATGTATGTATGTATGTATGTATGTATGTATGTATGTATGTATGTATGTATGTATGTATGTATGTATGTATGTATGTATGTGTGTGTGTGTATGTATGTATGTATGTATGTATGTATGTATGTATGTATGTATGTATGTATGTATGTATGTATGTATGTATGTATGTATGTATGTATGCATGCATGTATGTATGTATTGTACGTACGTACGTACGTACGTACGTACGTATGTATGTATGTATGTATGTATGTATGTATGTATGTATGTATGTATGTATGTATGTATGTATGTATGTATGTATATATATATATATATATATTTTATATATATATATATATATATATATATATATATATATATGTATATATATATATATATATATATATATATATATATATATATATATATATATATATATATATATATATATGTATGTATATATATATATATATACATATATATATATATATATATATATATATATATATATATATATATATATATATATATAAATATATATATATATATATATATATATATATATATATATATATATATATATATATATATACATTAAAGTTAAGTTAAGTTAAGTTGTTAAGTTGTTGTTAACGATTTGTATTTTGACAACAACAACAACTTAGAAACATCAGTATACACTAAACCCACAGATAGACACACATACCTGAACTACAATAGTTTCCATCCACAACACCTTAAACAATCAATTGTTTACAACCAATTCTTGCGGTACAGACGTATATGCTCAAGTGATAACTTATTCATCAGTTATGCGACCAATTTGTTTAGGCATTTCAAATCTAGAGACTGTCCCTTTAAGCTGCTGCTGAGCTCCTTTCGCCGCGTACAGCCATTAAACAGGAATTTTTTGCTAGTGTATCGTCCCAGGGAACCCTGTCTCAAACGCATCCCCCTTGTTACCAGGTTCAATCCACAAACTGAACCCCTGGTTAAGGATATTAAGAAAGCGTATTTTTCACTTAAAAGCGACCCCGCAATTGCTGAACTTTATGACGCTGCTCCTGTTTACGCTCGAAGGCAGCCCCCCAATTTGCACAGGCTGTTAGTGCGTGGCACTCTCCATACCATACAAGTACAGTCAGGAAATACGACCTGCAACAAGACCAGATGTAGTCTTTTTTAACATATGGACACCAGTACTACAATTAAAGTAGGTAAACACATTGTAAAACCGGGACCCTTCACGTGCAATTCATCCAATGTGGTTTATTTACTATACTGCAAAAAGTGCATCAAAGCAAACTACATCGGAGAAACTAAAACTGAATTTCGCTTCCGATATGATAACCACTTCTCTTCCATCAGGAACAACACACAGGGCCTTCCTATTGCTAAACACTTTAACACAGACAAACACCATCACAACATTACCGACTTACGGTTCTGCATTTTAGCAGGTGGTTTTAGGTCTTATAAAGACAGAAAAACCGCTGAACTCATGTACATCTTCAAATACCAAACCATAACAGAAGGCTTAAACAAAGATCTTGCATCTTTAGGTCGATTTAGCTACTTCAAAAGTACGTAAACGTTTCTCTCCTCTGCGCGCACTGCACTGCGCATAGCGTGTAGAAAGGTAGCAATGTAATTTTTACACACTTGTAATTTAATTCTAGACGCGCAAGCCTGTTCTTGTTACGTCACCTATAAGAGCGTTTTTTGATGTAGCTGTTTCTCCTCTGTTATGCGTTTCATTTGTTTTGTTCAAGTTTTCACTTAACAGTTGCGTCTTAAATATCTACACTGAAAAAGGGCTTAGGATGCCCGAAAATTTTGTATTTCAATAAATCTTTGTTGACGGAATTCGACATACCTTGTATTCTAATTTTCTTCTGCATATTTGCACGTCAACACACGGTATATTTTGCAGCTATGCTGCATGGACCCTATATATATATATATATATATATATATATATATATATATATATATATATATATATATATATATATATATATATATATATATATATATATATATATATATATATATATATATATATATATATATATATATATATATATATATATATCTAAAAGATAAGTTCCATGCATTGGCCATTACAAACAAAACAAAATAGTAAAAATGACAATGTCTCTAGCCAACAGATTATTTTATAAACCAAATATTTCGAAAACTCCTGTTTCCTTCTTCATACCACTGAAGAAGGAAACAGGAGTTTTCGAAATATTTGGTTTATAAAATAATCTGTTGGCTAGAGACATTGTCATTTTTTACTATTTTGTTTTATATATATATATATATATATATATATATATATATATATATATATATATATATATATATATATATATATATATATATATATATATATATATATATATATATATATATATATATATGTATATATATATATATATACATATATATATGTAAAAATATGTATATATATATATATATATATATATATATATATATGTATATATATATATATATATATATATATATATATATATATAAAAATATGTATATATATATATATTTATATATATATATATATATATATATATATATATATATATATATATATATATATATATAAATATGTATATATATATATATATATATATATATATATATATATATATATATATATATATATATATATATAAATATATATATATATATTCCTTCTTCAGTGGTATGAAGTTAAATAACGCAAGAAGATAACAGCGATGATAGCTTGCACGTTAGCAAATTTCAAAGAGCGCCAAAAATCGTACGCGTAAAATAGTAAGCGCAAAAGGGGGAAAGCGCGCAGAGAGAGAGAGAAAAAAAACCTGCGCCAAAATGCGCTACGCTACGACGTTTTAATCATGAATTGCAATTCAAACAACTTTCTGTCTTCCGTGCTTCTAAAGTTCTCTATTAAGAGCCACATTCATGGACTTAATAGAGACCTGTCTTATCTTTCTCCTTTTTCTGTTTTTAGGGAAAATGTTTCCACTACCACTTCGTCTCATTAGTCCTTCTCTTGTTTTCGTGCCGTAGCGCATTTTGGCGCCGGTTTTTTCCCCTGCGCGCTTTTCCCCTTTTGCGCCTACTATTTTACGTGTACGATTTTTGGCGCTCTTTGAAATATGCTAACGTGCAAGCTGTCATCGCTGTTATCTTCTAGCGTCATTTAACTTCATACCATTGAAGAAGGAAACAGGAGTTTTCGAAATATTCGGTTTTTAAAATAATCTGTTGCTTAGAGACATTGTCATTTTTTCCTATTTTGTTTTATATATATATATATTTATGTACATATATATAGATATATATATATATATATATACATATATATATATATATATATGCACACATATATATATATATATATATATATATATATATATGCACGTATATATATATATATCTATATATATATATATATATATATATATATATATATATATATATATATATATATATATATATATATATATATATATATATATATATATATATATATATGTACATATCTATACATGTATACATATATATATATATATATATATATATATATATATATATATATATATATTTATTTATACATAAATATAAATATAGATAAATATATAGTATACATATCTAGAATACATATCTAGAAAACTTATATTGTAGATTGACACAAATTTTAATTTCTTAAAAAGACGTCTATAAAATTAAGTAGCGATTACAAATTGAGCAAAGACGACAAATACGTTTAAATCCTTATAATGTCTCCTACCAAAGAATTATCTAAGGTATTTCGATCGCGTAAGAACAAGCAAGTCTTAGAAAGGATGATTAAGCATTAATAGCTGTGCAAAATGCACGTTATGCAGAAGAGACGCTAGACGATTACGTCACATCGTCTTGCTTTTCTACAGCACAATGAGGAACTAGTCCTCAACACTATCTCACGGAATTTTCAAGTATATATGCAAATGAGGCGGCAGAATGTCACGTGCTGTTTTGAAGGATATTACTTTGTACAACTGCCATAAAATGCCTAAAATCGCAGAGCTCCCTCGCAGAGCTTCCGGGGTTTCGCCCATGGACCCCTACCGGGGCTATGCCCTTGGACCCCGCTAGGGGCCAAAGGCGGATCCCTAAACTCCACGCCGTTTGGGCTAGCGCTTTGCGCTTTTGCGTTTTGCGCTAGCATTAACACCTACGGCCTCAAAGATTTTGTCGGAAAATATTCCTTCCCCCATTCCCCTCACCCTCCAACACCAACATTTCTTAGCTACGCCCCTGTATGCACACAAGCCAGTCTGGTCACTTCGCAAATACAATGACCGCATATAAGCTAATTGAAAACCGTAGATCAAAGCACTTGTAAATGGAAATCTGGAAGTTACATAATTTACATAGGTTTTCCCCCCTTCGGGGAAAAACAGTTTTTCTCCTGAAGAGGGGAATCTACCGAACTAATAAAGAATACATAGCATTTTATTTAACTACCGACATCTTGTGGTAGGACATGAGAGCAGAATGAGATGGTTTTGACTGTTGAATACAAAACCACAAAAGATGCCTCTTAAGGTAAATCTTCTTTTATTTGTATCCAATTTTTACCAAACGATGACTACTGATGAGCATTAATTTGCACTGACCATGGCATTTTCCAAGCACAATTAATAATTATTCATCGGCAGATATTCACTTTTAAAGGTTTTATCAAAATGTACCATTTTATAAATGATTAAATTTCCAGACAAAGTTTAAATTTCCACGACATAGTTATTATTATTTTTTTGGCCTAGCATAACATAACAAGATTACAGGCTAAGAAGGGTTAGTCACTTCATAAAAAGCCCAAACAAATACCACCACCACCACAAAAATAAAATAATACAAATCAAAGACGCCCAGACTTAGTAAAGAACTTATTAATGTTGACCTTGAAGTCGTGAACAGAAATGAAGTTAACTACCCATTCAGGAAAACTATTCCACTCATTACAAACTCTTTGCGAAAAGCTAAAACGCCGAATATCTATCCGTGAGAACTCTTTGGTCAACTTCAAGCTGTTACCACGTGTCACATGAGAATTAGCTGAACCATGCAAGAAATAACAGGAAGTCAAAGCATCACTACCAGATAGGAACTTTAAAACCTGAATCATATCACCACGTACTCTTCTCAACTCAAGCGTGGTCAAACCAAGAATTTACAACCTAGATTCATAAGAGAGATTCCTTACTTCGGGAATAGGTCTACTGGCTTTTCGCTGAACCTGCTCCAAAATGAACTTATCCTTCTCATAAAAGGGACTCCAAGCCTGAAAAGCATACTTAAGGTAAGGCCTGACTAACTGCTTATGCAAATTAAGAACAACCTCTCTACCAAGAAAACAAACATCTCTTCTAATCAAACCAAGCATCCTATTTGCCCTTGCAGCTGCTAAAGCACACTGTTTAGAAGGTTTTGGATTGCTAGTAATGACAACACCTAGATTCCTTGATCAACACAACTAAGATCTGAAGCAATCATGCAGTAATTTAAAGCCAAATTGTTCTGACCAAAAATTAATAACTTTGCATTTATCAACATTGAATGACATCTGCCATGTTTGGTACCAAGAAACTAACTTATCCAAATCAGTTTGCCAAAGTGAATAAACCCTAGCATCATTAACAATCCTGTACAGCTTAGTGTCATCAGAAAATGTATAAATCCTGTAGCCAAGGGAAACATCAATATCATTAATGAAGATTACGAAAAGAAGAGGACCCAATACAGAGCCCTGAGGAACACCACTTGTATTCTTCTTCCACGAAGATACTTTTCACCATTAACAACAACTCTTTGTGACCTGTCAACTAACCAAGAATATATCCAACTGGCACCACACTTTCCCTCCACACCAAGTGCTGTTGTTTTCATCATGAGCCTGCTTAATGGAACCTTATCAAATGCTTTTTGGAAATCTAAATAGATAACATTCACATTATGACCAGAATCAACTTGTTTAGTAACATCATTAAGAAACTCCAATAAATTAGAAACACAAGACCTCTTAGGTAAGAACCCATGCCCAAACTGAACAAATTGAGCAACCAGTAAATGATTTAGTACAACATCCTTAACAATGGACTCCATGACATTGCACACAACACTAGTAAGACTCACTGGTCTATAGTTACAAGGCAAACTGTGGTCACTCTTTTTAAAAATTGGGGTGACATTAGCAATTCTCCAATCACTAGAAACAACACCATTATCAAAGCACTTTGAAAAGATAACACTCAGGGGAACAGAAAGAACATCAGAACACTCACGTAGGACATCAAGATGTATACCATCTGGACCCGGTGCTTTATTTGAATTCAAACCCTTTAATTTCTCAGACACAACATCAACTGAAAAGTCAACATTCTTAATGGATACTGTAGAGTGCACATTAAGATAATCCACAACATCATCAGCAGGGGACTCCTCAGTAAAATCAGTTACAAAATAGTCATTCAAAACCTCAGCCATATCCTTACCACTATTAATAGTAACACCATTATTACCCTGAAGGGAACCAATAACCAACAACCTCCTTTTTTTGCTTTGAGCGAACATACGAATGAAACGACTTAGGATTAATCTCAACCTCTTTGGACAAACGTTTTTCCAAAAGCACTTTAGTATTTCTTATTAAACCGTTTGTGAACTTTTCATGATCCTTATACCTAGCAAGCTCCGCAGGACACCCACTACATTTATAACGACGCCTCAACTTCTTCCTTTTCCGTACAGCATGCACAACCTCCCGAGACATCCACACTGGCCGATTACTTCTACAAACTTTCTTTAATAGGACAAACCTATTTACACCCTCCAAAACTATACTTCAGAAAACCTCCCATGCTTTAGAAGGATCTAATTCATGAAGCAAAGAAATCTAATCCAATGACAAATTATCCTGAAGTGCAGCAAAGTCAGCATTCTTAAAATCTAAAACCAGTTTATTAGCTGGAGAAACATTTGTGAAACAATACAGATCAAAACTAATGAGGCCATGATTACTGCACCCTACCTTACCGCTACTTAGCACATTTCTAACTATACTTTTTTCCCTACTGAAAATCAAATCCAGCAATTTCTACCACGCGTGGGAAACAACACATGTTAGGTGAAAAAGCAGTCAGATACAGCTTCCAGAAAATCTTTATCATGTGAAATACTAGTACAAATGTTTCAATCAATGTCTGAAAAATTAAAGTCCCCCAAAACAATAACCAACCTTGAATTAACTTTCCTGAATCAGTCAAGCAATTCCTGATTGTTCTCAGGACTAGACTTTGGTGATCTATACACAACAAAAACAACCACTGAACTACCAACATCGCCATCAACAATAAGCTCACACCATAGGCAATTTGAGAAACCAAAAGAAAACTAAGCAGTCATATCTATACAATTAAAACTATCTTTCACAAATAATAAAGCACCACCTCCTCTACCATTGAGGGTATCTACTCTGTCTAGCCTGAAAACTGCGTGACCTGGAATATGTATTTCGGAATCACTAATTTCACTATATATCCAACTCTCAGTAATACCAATTATATCAGGTCTACTAATTGATACTTCAGCCAGAAGCTCATCACGCTTATTCAAAATCCTACTAACATTTGAAAACATAACCTTAATTCTACCACTAGAACAATCCCTATATCCAAAAATATGCCTGACAGGTGGGTTTAAACTCTCACCCCTGTGACTAGTTTAAAGGACTCAAATCCTTAATTGCCCTATTGACACCCTTAGAAAGACACGAGCACCTTTTATGGCTTTCATTTCTGATTGTTCATATCGTTAGGGAAGATTGGTGAAAATTTCCTGACAGTCACAATTTTTCCGACAAAAGCACAGTTGGGGTGTGAACCCCCTTCCCCTCCCCTCCCCCACCTACCCCCTCCCCTCCCCACACACTGACACCATGTCGTTAAGCCCCTGTGTGCATACCTGTTTGTGCAATGGACATTCTCTTCTTTGTTTGGTACTGGATGGTGTCTGCGTTACTTCAATAATCCCAAGCGAAAACAGGCTAGAATTTGTAAGTTTGTCATTAAAAATCTCTTAAACGGCGAGGTGGATGTCCATTTTAAACAAGATAATTTGTAGATTAATAAATATAGATTTTGAAAATGCAAAAATGAAATTGACCAATTTGGTTATAAATTTATAGATCCCATACAAGTTATGTGCTATATCGTTGCGCTGTTTCGTTAGAGGCATCATGGGTAATCTTCAAAATGGCCTCCGAGATTTTTCCTTTTTGGTAAAAATAATTTTCTTGATAAAAGGAGAATCTTCTGAACTGTTTAATTCCAAATGTTAAAGAAATCATTTTACTTATAAAATTACGATACTTTGAAAACAATTGATTTTGTTTGTTTGTGTGTGTATGTATAATGTGGGTGAATGTGTGTGTACGTGTGCGTATGTACATAACTGTTCTCTTGATATGATTTGGAGTGTTAATTTCACCAAACGGCCATCTTCTCTTGGTTTATCGGTATGTTATTTTGAATGCATTTCTTTCTTCAATGACATCC
>JAIGNY010000496.1:0-62132 GCA_020152595.1 Chiridota heheva
ACACACCAAACGCGACGCGACGCGATTTTACCAGAGCGACGCGATGACAAAAAACGCGTTATATACATTATGCATTAGTACATACACATCAAACGCGACGCGATTTTTTTTAGTCGCGCGTTAAAAAAAAAATCGCTCACGGTGCGATTTTCTTCGCGACGCGTAAAAAAAACGCGTTGGATTAACCAATCACAGCCCGGAAAAAAAATAGCAGACTACAAAAAATATAAGACGACAAAAGAAAAATGGACGAAGAACGTTTAATTATGTTGATTTCTGGATATTCCGAACTATTCGACAAGTCGAATCCTTACTATAAGGATATAGAGAGAAAGGAAAATATATGGAGGGAGATTGGGATGGAAATGATGGAAGATGGTAAGAAAAATTAACTTAATTTGGTGCGATGCTTGTGACAGGAGCGAGAGAGTTGTCATCAATGTAGGCCCCTATAGGGATTTTAAGCCTAGCACTAAACCTACATTGCTGTAGAGTCGATTAAAATTACTTTTACTGGGCTGCTCACTTTTTCTGCGAAGGTATGACTGTTTTTCAAAAAGACAATATTATTGATCGATTAGCTATAAAAGACAGAAAATTACCCCTTCCCACTCTCAATTTTCAGAAACGGTCTGCTAAATGAGATGCAGACTGGTAACTTTAAGACCTAACAATCAATTATAAATAATTCTATCAACGCAGATCGGAGATTGTCTATTTAAATTAATATTTATTTGCGTTGCTGTCCCTCTCAATTTTGCGGCGCATCGGTACGGTGTCAACCTGCGCAGCACTATTTCAACATTACGCCATTACTCAATTGCACCATTAAAACAGATCGGGAACTGTTATTTCATTGGGAACTAAAGAAGCTCTAACGTTGCTAACATTAACCTACGTAACTGGAGTTGGCTGAACAAGAACGGCGACTGGATTTTACTGTCCTTCTCTTTTGATTTTGGCGTTGTTGATACTCGAACTAAATAATAATAAGAAAGGGTCTAAGTGAAACTTGGTTCAAAATCTAAACGTTACTTGGTACTATTGACGTTAGGCCTAACGTTAAGCCTAGGCTCTAGGCCCCTACTTGTTTTCTGATAATACTGTTAGGCCTACTGTTACAGTGTTAGTGTAGTAATTATGACACTAAGTAAGGCTGTGCTAGAACGAGTAACGATAGGTCGACGCTAGCCATTTTTAGAGCCTAATTAAATCGTTTAAAACATCTGCTAATTAATATGTCACTTAATTATTGTATGTTAATTAAGTTCTAACATAACCTCGGTTAGGCCTAATTTAAGTAAGCAACCGTAATACGTTAACAAAATCCAAATCTAATGATTTGTTAGGTTCATAACTTGTGCAGAATTCAATGCAACTTTCCAAGTATTCTTTAGGCTGGGCTCAATGTCAGTAAGTCTACAAGTACAACTCAGTACGAGTGATTCCTAAATCGTAGTCGTACTCGACTGGGCCTAACAATACTACTACGACTCCAGACTGGAAAAAGATAATATAAACCTAACATTGCAACATCAAAAATGGAACGTGCTTAAAGCATAACGTCTATGGATATGACTCCATATAGGCCCCCCCCCCATCCCCAACCAAAAAAAGAGTCAGTATGATTAGGACTTCAAACTTTTGAGGAAACAATATAGGCCTAAACCTATAGCTACAACTTTAATTAAGACTCCAAACAACAAACTTAGAAAAACAATGATGTGTGTCGTTCATAAGAAATACACGCAAATCGACTACTTCCACGTTAAAATATAAATTCATAATTGACAAAATCAATACGTCCTCTCTACTGCACCAGCGAATTACAAAATAATCAGGCCTAGAAGTAGACCTAAGGCTGTATGGTAAGAAAAACACCTCACTCAATATGCACTACTTGCAAGGCAATGCTTGGATGTATAGCAACCATGAAGTAGCTAGATTTTATACTACGTACAAAATATCATTTCACTAAGGTCTTTAGGACCTATAGCTCCAAAATTATATTCAATTCTGCAATTAGAACTCAAATTTGTTTGAACTGTGAAAACTACTAATGCTAGCAAATGATGGATTTAAAGTAAGAGATACACAAACAATAGACTAACTTTGTAATTTAAATAATGTTATTATTTAAGTTACATTAAGATCTAGTTAGGACCTAGATCGAACTTGAAACTAACCAACTGAATAGTTAAATTTGCATTTATAATTCCAAGTGTACAATTGCGTTATTGCTCCACGCATTATAGTTACCGGGTAATGTTCAATATTAAGCCTTGGAAGCTCAAGTGATATTGTGACACGCAGGCAGCCAAGTATGAAACTCGTATATCCTAAACCTAAATGGTTTCCAAAGACCCATCAAAAATTGACAAAATATTCCTTTTTTAACAATGAAGATTAATTAATTATTGTCCAGTGATTGCTATTGTTTTTGGAAAGAATGAATGACTGAATTCAGGTGCTATTGGTAGGCCCCTAGTCTATTTATTCTGAAACTGACCCTTATTTCATTCACCATGTGAAAAAATGTCTGGTGCAAGCTCTACAGTGTGTCCTTAAACAAGGCAATTGATTCTACTTTAATACTTCAGACCACTTATCTGTAAAATGTGTACCAGCCCTGCTGGCTGGCTGGGGAGTTAAACCTGCGGTGTACTTGTGTCCCATCTAGGGAGAGTCGTGTACTCTCATTCGCTTGCATCATGGGAACCGGGAATAAACACTGGTCATATTAGCATAATAGCTCAAATAGATTTAACTTTTAGCTTAACATTCTGAAACTGACTTTAATTTCATTCACCATAAATGTTAAAATATGTGTTTAAAATAAGAAATAATAATAATTAAAATTTCAAAGATGAAGGTAGAGTTAATATAAAAAAAAAAAAACACATTTACTGTGCTGGAAAAAGGACAGGTCTGAGTGACATTATATAAGGAACTAAGTCCTTAGTACAATGCATCAAATTTGTTTGTTTTTTAGAAAACCTCAAGGAGTACATTTATATAAAAGATTGTTAATACAATACTGTAAACCTTAATACTTAAATTATAAAAGAAGTTGCTGCTTGGTAGAAAAAAACACTGTGTGTTTAAATGAGTTGAAAAGAAATTCCTATCAAAAGATTTGGAAATTGCTTAGTACAAACATTTTAAGGTCTAGTAATATTCATAAAAGTAAAATTTGGACTTTGATGTTTTGTAAATATTAATGATGAAAGAAATGTTTTACAATTTCAGTCAAATTGAAATTTTCCATGTTTTTCATCTTTGCTTTAGCGGATACCTTGAAGAAAAGGTGGAAGAATTTACGGGACACGTTTCTTCGGAAGAAGAGGGACCTTCAAGGAAAGAGTGGGGATGGAGCAATACGCTTCAAACCATGGAGGTTTCTGGAGGCGATGAAGTTCTTGGAACCACACACTGGCGGCGCAAGGTATTTTTCTACAATTTTTCAGCAGTTGAAAGTGGTTGATTTTAAATTACTACTGAAGAAAAATACCATCATATTAAAGGGATGTAAATGTACCATTGATATGAACTTAGGTAGGACCTAAAAGCGGCACAAATGTCTCACTGACAATGATGAATCTTTTATTTTGAGATTTTAATTGCGCTAAAAAATAATCCAATGTGCACAGCTAGGGCCTACTAACAATAACAGTTAGATTTTGTGGTTAAAATTGAACTGATATCTGTCATTGCTTGTTTTGCTTTCCTTCTAAAAGAAGGCCTATGATTTTGCTAACAACTTCATGCGTTGATGACGTGGGTGGACCAGTGTGGGTCGGGGCAACTTTCATCCTGGCGAAATTCTCTATGTATAAAGTAAATAGTGGGATATACAAGTACAGGTATACAATATGCCACAAAGGGAAATAAACTGTAAAATGAATATGTAAGGACATACATTGCCTAAAATTGGGTTTGACTTTGTTTCTTAGAAAAACAAAATCTTCCCCTTTTGGTAGTTTTTATTTTTTGGTAAATTTCTTCTTTTTTTTTATATTCCTTCAATTTTTTAGTAAATTCCTTTAATTTTTTAGTAAATTCCTTTTAATTTTGGCAAATTAATTTAATTTCTGTAACTTTTGGGAACCTTTCTTTAATTTCTGGAAATGTTCTCAATTTCCTTAAATTTTGGAAATTTGCTTCTATTATCGGAAAATTGTTTTCCAATTTCCTTTCATTTTTGGGCAATTTTCTTCGATTTTTGGGCAATTATTTACTGAATTTTGCATTTCTCTGTCAATTTTTTTGATTTTCGGACACTGGAATGGACCCATTCTATAGAATATGTGCATATGGCGGCACACACACACACTCAGGTTTGTACTTTTTGGGTAGCGTAAGTAATTTTTTTTTTATGTAATGCCCACTATGCACGAATTTCGGTTGTTGACAATGTGAAACAAAATAGAAAATGCAAAAATAACCTTTTAAATACAAAATATAATTAAAAATGAATGTTTTTTATTTGAACAATGTTCATTTTTGAGATAAAAGATGACAACGCATTGAGGCAAACCAAGAACGTATTTTGCTATGCGCTCCTTGTTTGTTTACCATTCTTTGATAAGTGATTGGCTAATTGATACACTGTACGTGGTACACATACTCTATTCAAGCTGTGTTTCACCATTTTTAAGATACGCCTGCATTAAATGGATCGTCCCAATAATATTTTTACGCTTTGCACAAAAAAAACTGTCAAACATCTCAATACACCCGTGCAAGGTATATTGTTGCTCCCTCCCTCCCTCCCAAACTCCCTTCCTCTTAAACTCCCTCCCTCTTACACTCCCTCCCTCTTAAACTCCCTCCCTCCTAAAACTACGACCATTCAACGCAAGATGGGACTGGGTATATGCCCATTCAAGTTGTACCCATCACCATTTTTGTTTAATCTTGGCACATGATGATAAACTTGGCACCTGACCAACAGTGGCATAACTTATTTTGACAGGAGTATTTTTCTATTTGTAAGCTCTCAATTGAAAGAAATTGCATGGATTTTTTTTTTAAAAGACAAAACTATTAAAGAACATCATTTAAAAATAAAAACGAAAATATAAACAAATGAAAGCAAATATAAGTTGTCCATTGTTTGGAAATATAATTGACTGATCAAACATACCTAAAGTTAAAGATAAACATAGACAGCCCTTAGTGAAATGTAAAACATAAATAAAATTATTTTAATAAAATTAATTTAATTCTTTTATCAATTAAATTCAATTCAATTAAATCAATTCAAAGTATTTCCAGTCATTGACAAAATATAAAAAACAAAATCTTATACCTAAACAGAAAACACACTGGTGTCCAAGCAAAGTTGAATTCCAAGCAAAAAAATGAAACATTTTACCCAAATGAAGCCTTAAAAACAAACATTTCACTGCATATTTTCAAACATTCGTAACTCTTTCTGTCATCTTCACCTGGTACATGTATTTAAAAATGTATATTTTAAATCTTTAACAGAACCTGTTCAAATATGTTGCAGGAAGACTCATCATTGTACACAGAAGAAGGAAATGAAGACGGTGAAATTATGGTGTTCCAACCAAACCAAATTTCAGGCTCAGCTGAAGTCTTTGTTCAACCGTCTATTAGTGATGTTCCTGACGCTCCTGCTTCAGCAAAAACAAAAGCCACAGTTTGCGGAAAACGTAAATTACAGAGGGACCTAGTATCGGAAAAAATCATAGATTATCTCAAACAAAAGCAAACGCAGAAAGAACAGAAACCGGAAATTGATTCTGATGAAATGTTTTTACTTAGTCTTCTGCCAAGCTTGAAGAGACTGGACAATAAAAAAAAATGCCTGGCAAAGCTAAAGATGCAACAAATGTTATACCAAACTGAATTTGAATAATTTTGTTTTGTTTTGTTTGTTTAAAGGTAAGTTTAATGTTTTAATAAAAGCTTAATGTTAAGGCGGACAATTTATATGCATATTTAATGTGCGGGGCAAAGGATTTTGTTCTCGCGAATGACCCTTTTAATCCTTTGAACCGTGCATTAAATACATTACATTACATTTATATATTTGATATAAATATGATGCTTAAGCATTAATCTTTATAAAATACCAATATAATTAATGATATAGTTTTTTCTGATCCTTCACAAAGGATCATATATTCGAGTTATGTCAAATCTCTTTTTATTAATACAATACAATCAAATTGGTCTCAGAAAACGTGTTGATAGATCTCTTTTATTCGCAACAAGAAACTGATCTTGTATATGCTTTTGTGTTAAATTATATTGGAAGGTCTACAAATATCTACTTTCTAGATCTGAATGACCTATTCTAAATTTTGGCCATTTATTGCAAATTATTTTTTATTTAATTGACTGATCGAAGTTTAGTAGAATATTAAATATGTTTTTAACTTGAATGGGTTGACAACTTCTTAATGTAGTAATCTAGCTTTTTTCTAAATTCCAGTCCCTGAAAGTGATAAGAAAGTATAATCCCTCCAGAATTTGATTGTGGGCATGTTAAATACTTCAAAACCTATATAATAAAATGCTAACATTGCCCATTCATAAATCGAAAACTGGCATAAAAAGAACATATTAATGTCTGAAAAAGTATTTTTACGCAAAAAGTTCATAATCATTGCTGATTGGTTTCATGGCCCCTCATGACTACATTATACTGCCATGAAACTTCCCCATTTCCAATGCAGAAGTACGCTTTGAACTTTTCTCGAACTGAACATGCTTCGTTCGATGCCCTACATCCCAAACCTTCGAGATCTTGCAATTCGCTGTTAGATCCGGAGTGATGTTGCTCCAGGATGAGGGCGTTGTGTGCAGCCTCTCCGCTTGCTCTTTTTAGATAGTTGTGCAGGATGCAAGTCGCTAGAATTATTTTTGAAGCTCTAGCTGGGTTAACATTGAGTCTCCTTTGATAGATTCTCCACCTTTGGGCGAGGATTCCGAAAGCATTTTCTGAAATCCTTCGTGCTCTTGAAAGTCTATAGTTAAATATCCTCTTATCGACAGAGGATTTTTTTCTGCCACTATGACAAATATCCTCTTATCGACAGAGAATTTCCTGCCAGAGTATGGCCTCATCAGATTTGTTTTTAGTGGAAAAGCCTCATCTCCCACTATGACAAATGGCATTTTACCTAATGTTTCTGCTCCTGGTAGTGCTTGTGGAGGTGGTATGTGGAGATCTCCTGCCATGAGGCTTTGACCCAGGGATGATGCGGCAAATATTCCTCCGTCACTGTTTGATCCATAGCTTCCCACATCAACATAGGTAAAGCAGTAGTTGGCATCCACAAGAGCCATCAGGACTATGGAAAATGTCCCTTTATAATTATAGAACAAGGATCCGGAGTTAGGGGGAGCTTGTAAAGTCACATGTTTGCCATCTATGGCCCCAATGCAATTGGGGAAATTCCATTTGTGCTGGAACTCCTCTGCAACCTCCCTCCATTTACCTTCTGTCGGCATACACATGTATTCATGTTTGAAGGATTCCCAGAGAACTTGGGTTGTTTCCTCGATAATGTCTCCAACTGTCGAGGCACCCACACGGTAGCTAAATGCAATTGACTTGTATGAATCACCAGTTACCAAAAACCTGCAAAAGGGAAAGAGAAAATGTTTAGAATATGATCCATGTTGCTATTGTATTTTTTTTTTTTTTCTTGTCATAAGACATGGAAAAAAGTATGAAAACCAGAAACAAATAAAGTTTAAAAAACTCCCAGACATTTTTTTTCAAAAGTACAAACTGAGATGAGATACTTCAGTGATATCTTATTGAGAGGAGGAGATACCAATTTGCAAAGTTGTAATGACTTTTTGTGGAAAGTGTGCTGTTTAACAGTGATGTCACAACATTCAGTTTTCTGACAAAAAATGTTTTTTGAAATGTCAATACAAAAAAACAAAAAACTTTCAGCTATCATATAGACTAGTATTGTTTATTGGACAGAATGTAATTCGATAAGTTGATGCCCAGTGTAGAAAAAGAATGTCAGGAATTTGACAATTATTCTCTTCATGGAGGTGGATTTTTTTGGATGAGCCAGGCTTGTGAAGAGAGGAGCCAGACCCATCGAGAGAGGAACCAGACCTGTCTAGAGAGGTGCTAAGCCCGTCCAGAGACGAGCCAGGTCCATCAAAAAGGAGATAACCCAGCACGACAAGACCATATTTTAAATTTGCTTACGTAGAGCTATCCACAATATTCAAAATATGTATCTGTACATGCACACTTTAGATTAAGGAAATATATTAAGGGAATCAAAACACTTCAAAATTAGTTAGAACCTCTGGCCTCCAGTTCCTACACCACTGCTGAGCCTGAAAGGTTTTTTTTTGAGAGATAATTTTGTAATTATTAAAAATCAGAAGAATGGTAAGATAAAGTAAGTTTAGTATATTCATTGAAAACGTGGTTAAAATTTTGGCAATTTTTTCCGAAAATTGGTTTAAAGATATTAAGGAAAGAAAAATTCTCGAAAATGCAGGAATTTTTCTGCAAACTTCTTCGTGCTTTGAGGAAATTTTGTTAATAAATTTGGTCAGTCTCCGAGGTCCTGATTGTGTCTCAAAAATGACTTCAAATTTGTCTTGACATATTACACGTTGCCTGTTTTAATCTTTGATCTGTTTTTATCTTGCATACTAAAGTTTTTCATTATTTTAAAGTGGCCATTTTGGGCAATAACAAATTTTCAGGGAATCTTCTGAGTTCCTTTGACCCCATGCCATGCTGGACTCCATGTCGTCATGTGTTCCTCCCCCCTCCCCCTCCCCCCCACCCTTCCCTCCCCTACCTCAAAAAAAAAGTTAATAATAAAAATAATTACAACAACAATAATAATAATTTTTAATAAACTAATTTTCAAACAATGAAATTATTATTATTATTTGTATATTAATTGTGATGTTTTTAATTAATATATATATATATATATATATATATATATATATATATATATATATATATATATATATATATATGTATATATATATATATATATATATATATATATATATATATATATATATATATATATATATATATATATATATATATATATATATATATATATATATATATATATATATATATATATATATATATATATATATATATATATATATATATATATATATATATATATATATATATATATATATATATATATATATATATATATATATATATATATATATATATATATATATATATATATATATATATATATATATATATATATATATATATATATATATATTTATATATATATATATATATATATATATATATATATATATTTATATATATATATATATATATATATATATATATATATATATATATATATATATATATATATATATATATATATATATATATATATATATATATATATATATATATATATATATATATATATATATATATATATATATATATATATATATATATATATATATATATATATATATATATATATATATATATATATATATATATATATATATATATATATATATATATATATATATATATATATATATATATATATATATATATATATATATATATATATATATATATATATATATATATATATATATATATATATATATATATATATATATATATATATATATATATATATATATATATATATATATATATTTATATATATATATATATATATATCATATATATATATATATATATATATATATATATATATATATATATATATATATATATATATATATATATATATATATATATATATATATATATATATTTATATATATATATATATATATATATATATATATATATATATTTATATATATATATATATATATATATATATATATATATATATATATATATATATATATATTTATATATATATATATATATATATATATTTATATATATATATAAATATATATATATAAATTTATATATATAAATATATATATTAATATATATATGTATATATATATATATATATATATATATATATATATATATATATATATATATATATATATATATACATATATTCATATATATAAATATCTATCTATACATATATATATATATATATATATATATATATATATAAATATATATATATATATATATATATATATATATATATATATATATATATATATATATATATATATATATATATATATATATATATATATATATATATATATATATATATATATACATATATATATATAATCGTTACTGATTTTGATATTTTCTGTTTTAAAAATGTATAGCCTAGCCCTATACAGCTGGTTTTCAATATTGCCCGATTTTCAGTTGTTGGCCTTTTGACACTGTCCTGTCATCATCACATGTAGGGGTTGGAATAACAAAAAGACTAAAAAAACAGAAAATCTAACCTTAATGTTATTGCAAGACGTTCAGCGGCGCTGACCGGTTCTCTGTAGTTGGTCTTCAACTTTTTCATAGACGGGCCAATTACTCTCAAAATATCTTCAAATTGTCCATAACTCATTCTAAAATACTGAAAAAAACGCATTTCGTCTAAACGAAGTTCTTGTACCAGGCGATGGAACTCTCCTAATCTTTCTCTTTCCTTCAAAATGTCATTGACCCACACATTTCTTTTTCTGTTGGTATTCCGACGCAAAAGCAGGAGCAAAAGAAATTCCTCATCTTGAACTTTCCCCATTTTCCAGTGTTATGGGATAATTGGGATAATATTTGGTTGTTATGGATACATTTTTAACCTTTGATATTTCATCGCCCCAAAAATCGCGTCTGGTATGCATAGTCCACCGCGACGCGACGACATGCGACGCGATTCGCGTCCGGTGTGTTTCCGCCTTAAGTCGATTTAGTTACTTCAAAAGTACATACAAGTTTCTCTCCCCTGCGCGCATTGCGTATAGCGTGTAAAAAGGTAGCGGTGTAATTTTTACGCAGTTGTAATTTGGTTCTAGACGCGCAATACTGTTCTTGTTACGTCACCTATAAGAGCGTACTTTGATGTAGCTGTTTCTCCTCTGTTATGCGTTTTATTTAAGTTTTCACTTAACAGATTCGTGTTGAATGTCTACACTGAAAAAGGGTTTAATTTTGTATTGTACAAAATCTTTAATTGTTGACGGAATTCTGATATGCCTTGTCTTCTATTTTCTCCTGCATATATATATATGAATATATATATATATATATATATATATATATATATATATATATATATATATATGGTATATATATATATATATATATATATATATATATATATATATATATATATATATATATATATATATATATATATATATATATATATATATATATATATATATATATATATATATATATATATATATATATATATATATATATATATATATATATATATATATATATATATATATATATATATATATATATATATATATATATATATATATATATATATATATATATATATATATATATATATATATATATATATATATATATATATATATATATATATATATATATATATATATATATATATACTTCTCAGTAGGCAAATTCCGCCTATGGGCTTGAGATTGGGGAGCTAGGACCAACGTTGACAGTTACCCTCAGGCGAATAGGTAAAAGGCTTCTTTTGAAAATTGCTGCTTAGAAAATTATTAGGGGCATGCCCCCTCCCACCACGGCTCTCGGTGTCGGTGCTCCTGGTAAACGACATGCTTTAATTGTGTTAAATAAATACTAAATGTATGCACCCCCTTACCCCGTCCGCACAATTTCAAAAGGGCACCCTCTGCACCCCTTAACAATAGGGTCAGGGCAGTGTCCCCTTTTCCGCAGTGGTTCCGACATTGCTGCAGAGGCCGAAATCCCTACGAGCCTCCAGAACTCTAGTTGTCCCACTGCGAATTGGAACTTTGATATTATTTGAATATATGACAACTGTGTGTCAATTAAGCCTCAAGAACTTAAGCCTCTACAGCAATATAATGCAAATTTGATTAACAATGTTTTCTTTTGAGGGAAATTGAAATCATACATTTGTATAAACTCAAGATGGATTTTACATCCTTGCAACAAAACATGATTTTAAGTATGGCATATTTTCCTCATTGCTAATATATATATTAGCCATTCTGAGCAAATAAACAATTATCGCATTTAATGAATCACATTTAATCAATGATAACATCCCACAAATACATTTCGAAGTGGCGATCATTATATCAAAATATAACTAAAAAGATTTTATGAATTTCTTTTGAAGCCCTCTTTCATATAAGATGGACTTAATTGACCCCTGAACTAATCCTTCAAGATACCCATCACAGATAATACAGTTTTTTTATCATCTGTATGCAAACAAAAAAACTTCTCGCAAAGAGCGAAGTTGTTGAGGATAGGGTTACTACAAGGCTAGGTCATGTGTGTAACCTGTGACAGAGGATTTATTTGGATTTTGAAAGGATGTTTTCATAAGTGACTTATTTACACATTGGTGATTTTTTAACCAGAGTTATCATTGCGTTATATGGATAGGATAGTCTATTCCGGCTACTTTAGCCATTCTTGAGCTTTTAATACTTTTTAAACCCAAGTTATAGCCCAAACGAGCTCTCAAGAGCAAGTGCAATACCCCAATTTGGCTATACTGTGGGACAGATCCCAAGCCCAATAAGCATATATGTCAGACTGTATTTTAAGGCTCGAGCCAATAAAAGCAGAGTTTTCTTTCCATCGGAATTGTTCGGTACCAAACACCATAATATCAGAAATGCTAAATTCATTCGGATCGCGCAGAGCGAAAATCGAAAAAAAAATTGGCATCATTTTTGGTGACATTTCAAATGCAAAATACATTCAAACTATACGCACCAATACAAACCGTTATTGCATCGACGGATCGATCTATTTAAAGGAGCATTAGACGGAAAAGTGAGGGCGTATTTTTATAAAATAAAATGCTTATCTAGCACGCAACGGTATAGCAATTTTCTGGATAATAGGAATATTCAAGTGACCTTTGCCTCGGCGTCGCATGTGGGCTATGGAGGCATGCAGTTTATCGATCTGTTGTGGATAATATATCTGTGAAATTCGAAAAAACGAGCGCCTTTACTTTTCGGTCTAGTGCTCCTCTAAGGCAAGCAAGACAACACAGTAATTTATCGAAGAAACGCTGAGATTATGACAAACGCTGCAAAAATTCCACTCGTATCCGAACAAAAATATGGATTTTGCGTTAGCATTGCTTAAGCTCAAAATTCCTTAAAAGGGATGTTGAGCTAAAAACACTCTTTACGCCCACATTAGATTATCTAACCCAACGGTCGGAAAATAGTATCAATGTTTTTCTTCTTCTCGTAATGTCTTTTT
This sequence comes from Chiridota heheva, assembly GCA_020152595.1. Lineage (NCBI taxonomy): Eukaryota > Metazoa > Echinodermata > Holothuroidea > Apodida > Chiridotidae > Chiridota > Chiridota heheva. Next base: position 13,418 of record JAIGNY010000496.1, read on the forward strand.
GTAAATTTGTTCGAAAGTAAATTGGGTTTGAATCTTTAGTTACCGTTGCTATTATTTTCAAATTTCTATCACGAAACTAACCAACGTTGATACTTGACTCGACACCCTGTCAATATTTCGGCGATAATGAAAGTACTTACAAGTGTGTGCAACAATAGTGTTCTATTTTAGAATAGACCTAACGAGCCCTTTTTTTCTCTAAAAGGGCCTATGCATTATTTTATACAATAGGCTTTGAGATTATTCATTATAGTCAATATGCTTCAAATTACTATTAAGCTCTGAACAGGATTGCTCTTTTACTCTATCTAACCAGGACTTTGGATTTTTTCGTATAGGGGACCCTTTGTAAGTAGAAATTCTCTATTACCTTACAGCCTTATCATGATTATCTAAACTTAGGTATATGGACAGGTATATATTTTATATTCAGTTGTCAGGGACCGCATGGACGGGGCGGGCTGGGGGCGCTTTATCCACCATTTTTTTGCTGTGCAAAAATTAAAAGAAATAAAAAAATAATATAGCCTAAAGGGTTTCACCTTCCCGCCGGTTTTCCCGGTTGGGAGGTAAATTGAGAAATTATTAACATGAAATGGAAACAATTGGTACAATTGCAGTGAAGGAAAATTTAGTCAAATTATATTAAAATTTTGGTCAAATTTGTCAACAAATTTTCCAAAAATGAAAGAAAATTGACAATTTGAAAACTTTCCTCAAAATTGAAGAACATTGCCTAAATATTAAAAATTCAGGAAATTTTCCAAAAAATTAAGAAAAATGCAAAAAATGAATGAAATTTTCCTAAAATTGACAAACAAGTTCACCGAAATTTGAAAGAAAGTGCAAGAAAATGAACGAAATTTTCCTAATATTGAAGAAAAGTTCCCGAAAATGAAGGTAAATTGAAAAAAATTTGTCAGATTATTTGAAATTTTGGTCAAATTTCAATTTCCAGAAAATTGACAAAAATTTCCTCAAAATCAAAGAAAATGACCTAAAATGAAGAACTTTCCCGAAAATTGCCCCAAAAGGAACAAAATTTCCCTACTGATTGGCAAACAATTCACCGAAAATGAAAGAAATTTCCTGAAAATGAAGAAAATTTCTCGAAAATTGAAGGAGATTAGCAGAGTCTGAGCAATTTTTCCACTTGTGCATGACCGCGATTTTCTTTTTATATCGAGCTCTAGGCATGTTATTAATGAAAAGAAGACAATTTTAAAGACGTATGTTAAAATCTACTCAAGATACGCATTTGGGTTACTATGCATGGGCGAAGCCCTAGAATGGGTCCAAGGGAAGCTCTGAAGAATTTTCCTACCATTTCTCTTCAGTACCATGCTTTTACCCGACGAAAATCAAAATTGAAATTGCCCTTGGAGTTTTTCTAGGGGTGGTCGCACGCCCCCCCCCCCCCTCCCACCCGCACACACCAAAGAGCTTCCACCTCCGTGAAGTTACGCTTGCTTGCTGAGAAAATTGCAACCGTAACTCAGAAACATGAAAAATACAAAACAGGTATTAATCATAAGAGGTCCAGGAGGGGAGGGGCTAAAATACCTTCTTGTTTCTTGAATTAAGAAATTGTTGTGACGTAGAGCTGCATGGAGACTGACCTTTTCGTAATCATCAATTCAACGATCGTTTTCTTCAGCTGTATACTATTTTTGTTTAATCACCGCCCACACATGATGTACAAACTAACTTGAATTGTTCAAGCTTATTACCTGTTAACATCTATTAATTGCAAAGCCTTCAATACAATCAAACTAACATATTTTTGAGTAGCAAAAGGCGGGAATGACGCACATGTAGGCCTACACAATATAAAAGCATAAAAGGTGACAAAGTCTTAAAGAAACAACATTATCTACAAGCGGTTAATATGAAAGCAACTGGTTAAAAGGTGACAAAATCGTTTAAAGAAACAACTATTTAAAAAGCAGGCGACGACCCGTCATTGTAATTGTGTGTTCACTCGTCGTCGAAAGAAACATTATTTTAAAAGAGGCGCCAGTAAGTCGGCACGTAATTTCAGCTTCAGGGGGCATGAGATTTAACGCAAACAGAAGAACAAAGACGCTGCCTTCGAAGTCAAACAAGGAAATGAATACGAATCTTCTTCCATTCAGTGGTCTTTTTTACCATCAAAACAGAACAAATACTTTTGTTATCAAATTTTCCCCATATACTAAGCAGCTAAGGATTGCGTGCAAAGTTAACAAGTACATTTCATATTTTCCAAAACAAAATTGTATATTCATCAATTCATTGACAGGCTAACAATATAGATCCCAAAGTATATTACGTTGTGTGTCCAAAGAACTGCTGTGTATAGGTGTAGTTAGTTCCTTGGTGCATCCATGGGAGGAAGGCCGGAAGGGCTTCAAATAGCCGATTGATATAAGATAACACTCATCAAGGTTGGTATATCGCTTCTCATGATATTTCAACATGTTCAAAGCCAATCTTGAAAAAAGCGTCGTCTCGAAAAAAGCGGCTTCTTGAAACTTGTTTGGCCGCAAAAAAAAGTAATTTTGCTAAATTGGCTTTTCTTAACTGATAATTTGGTTTGAGGGCTTTTTTGGGCACAAAAAGTTATTTGACCACAACAAATCTCATTTGGCGAATCTTTGGCTTTTTTTCAAAATTATTCATGGAAAATAAACAGAAAGTAAAAGTCTTAAGAAAATTGTCCCCAAATTGAAGGAGATTTTACAATAAGCAGAGACGTCAGTGATACTTGTGCCCCCCCCCTCCCACCAAGAGGTGATCCTTCGTACCAGCCTGTCTAACACTATATGTACCAAATATAGTTAGGAGTTAGTGTGCAGGGTTTAGGCGCCTTTTATTTTCGCCATTTACTGATTCAGCCCTTCCCCCTTCAAAATTTGTTTTGCATTCCCTGGTTGTGGTGCATGAAAAGAGGACGGCTCAAAATCTTGAATGCAATTTTTTTATTCTGTCCTAAATTTCAGTCACTGAAAATCATTATACTTTTTTCTCCTTCTAATCTGCTAATATTTAATCTGTTAATGGAAGATATGAAAATCTCTTGTCATTTTCAACTGCTCCTATTCAAAGAACAGTGGTTAAGAACAATAAATAAAGATAAGGAAATTCATGGGATTTCTTATTTGGGTGTCACAAAAATAGACTCTAAAATTCAAATGCTGTTAAATGGTCCATTTGTAACCGATTTTGATGACACTTTTGCTATTTTCATGGTTTATTTTTTCTAATGAAGCTCAAGTTGTTGCAAACTGCCCATATATCTTTAAGTAGAAATACACTAACGAAGAACATATCCAGATGCGACACGATGCATTCTATATGTATTATATTTTCAAATATATGTTATTTTAAAGTTTGTACATGATAAGCTGATAAGAGAATGAAGTTCGGGGTCCTTTTTGTACCAGAACGTGATACATTTGGGATATATTTCGTGATCTTTACTGAAAAGCAGGCCTACTATCTAAAATCTCTCGGATGAGGGTAGATTTCTGGGGTTCCCCGGAGTTTTTTTAATTTTTTTAGGCCAAAGTGAAAATTTTGCATGGCGATGGAACATTAATGCAAACTATAATCTCTAACAATTTATCACTTTTATATACTTGTGTGAACATTCGAGGGACGTTTATTCAAATTGAACATTATTTTGTAGAAAAGTGAATATGGCATGCACTATAATTTTTCATTACTGTCGCAAGTTTCATACCGTGACATCAAATGAGATACGGCACAATGCATGTAGTGTAAATGAGGTACAGCACTGACAGTACATGTAATGTAAATGAGATACAGCACAATGCATGCAATATAAATGATATACGGCACAAAGCATGTAATGTAAATAAAATATGGGACAATGCATGTAATGTAAATGAGATACAGCAAAATGCATGTAATGTAAATGAGATACGGCACAATGCATGTAATGCAAATGAGATACAGCACAATGCATGTAATATAAATGAAATACTGCACAATGCATGTAATGTAAATGAAACAGCACAAATGTATGTAATGTAAAGGAAATATGGCACAATGCATGTAATGTAAATAAGATACAGCATAGTGCATGTAATGTAAATGAGATACGGCACAATGCATGTAATGTAAATGAGATATGGCACAATGCATGTAATGTAAATTAGATACAGCACAATGCATGTAATGTAAATGAGATACAGCACAATGCATGTAATGTAAATGAACAACGGCACAGTGCATGTAATGTAAATGAGATGTGGCACAATGCATGTAATGTAAATGAGATACAGCACAATGCATGTAATGTAAATGAGATACGGCACAATGCATGTAATGTAAATGAGATATGGCACAATGCATTTAATGTAAATGAGATATGGCACAATGCATGTAATATAAATGAAATACTGCACAATGCATGTAATGTAAATGAGATACGGCACAAAGCATGTAATGTAAATTAGATATGGACAATGCATGTAATGTAAATGAGATACAGCACAATGCATGTAATATAAATGATGATACTACACAATGCATGTAATGTAAATGAAACAGCACAATTTATGTAATGTAAATGAGATATGCCACAATGCATGTAATGTACATTAAATACGGCACAATGCATGTAATGTAAACACACTGCATGTAATGTAAATTAGATACAGCACAATGCATGTAATGTAGTGAGATACGATACAAAGTATGTAATGTAAATGAGATACAGCACAATGCATGTAATGTAAATGAGATATGGCACAATGCATGTAATGTAAATGAGATATGAGACAATGCATGTAATGTAAATGAGATAGAACACAATGCCTGTAATGTAAAGAGATACGGCACAAAGCATGTAATGTAATGTAAATGAGATATGGCACACTGCATGTAATGTAAATGAGATACGGCACAATGCATGTAGTGTAAATGACACACAGAACAATGCGTGTAATGTAAATGAGATACGGCACAATGCATGTAATGTAAATGAGATACAGCACAATGCATGTAATATAAATGAAATACTGCACAATGCATGTAATGTAAATGAAACAGCACAACGTATGTAATGTAAAGGAAATATGGCACAATGCATGTAATGTAAATAAGATACAGCATAGTGCATGTAATGTAAATGAGATACGGCACAATGCATGTAATGTAAATGAGATATGGCACAATGCATGTAATGTAAATTAGATACAGCACAATGCATGTAATGTAAATGAGATACAGCACAATGCATGTAATGTAAATGAACAACGGCACAGTGCATGTAATGTAAATGAGATGTGGCACAATGCATGTAATGTAAATGAGATACAGCACAATGCATGTAATGTAAATGAGATACGGCACAATGCATGTAATGTAAATGAGATATGGCACAATGCATTTAATGTAAATGCGATATGGCACAATGCATGTAATATAAATGAAATACTGCACAATGCATGTAATGTAAATGAGATACGGCACAAAGCATGTAATGTAAATTAGATATGGGACAATGCATGTAAGGTAAATGAGATACAGCACAATGCATGTAATATAAATGAAATACTACACAATGCATGTAATGTAAATGAAACAGCACAATTTATGTAATGTAAATGAGATATGCCACAATGCATGTAATGTACATTAAATATGGCACAATGCATGTAATGTAAACACACTGCATGTAATGTAAATTAGATACAGCACAATGCATGTAATGTAGTGAGATACGATACAAAGTATGTATTGTAAATGAGATACAGCACAATGCATGTAATGTAAATGAGATATGGCACAATGCATGTAATGTAAATGAGATATGAGACAATGCATGTAATGTAAATGAGATAGAACACAATGCCTGTAATGTAAAGAGATACGGCACAAAGCATGTAATGTAATGTAAATGAGATATGGCACACTGCATGTAATGTAAATGAGATACGGCACAATGCATGTAGTGTAAATGACACACAGAACAATGCGTGTAATGTAAATGAGATACGGCACAATGCATGTAATGTAAATTAGATATAGGACAATGCATGTAATGTAAATGAGATATAGCACAATGCATGTAATGTAAAGAGATACAGCACATCGCATGTAATGTAAATGAGATACGGCACAATACATGTAATGTAAATGAGAGATGGCACAATGCATTAAATGTAAATGAGATACAGCACAATGCATGTAATGTAAATGAGATACAGCACAATGCATGTAATGTAAATGGGATACGCCACACTGCATGTAATGTAAATGAAATACGGCACCATACATGTAATGTAAATGTGATATGGCACAATGCATTAAATGTAAATGAGATACAGCACAATGCATGCAATGTAAATGAGATACAGCACAATGCATGTAATGTAAATGGGATATGGCACAATGCATGTAATGTAAATGAGATATGGCACAATGCATGTAATGTAAATGAGATACTGCACAATGCATGTAATTTGAATGAAACAGCACAATGTATGTAATGTAAATGGGATATGGCACAATGCATGTAATGTAAATGAGATACTGCACAATGCATGTAATTTGAATGAAACAGCACAATGTATGTAATGTAAATGGGATATGGCACAATGCATGCAATGTAAATGAGATACAGCACAATGCATGTAATGTAAATGGGATATGGCACAATGCATGTAATGTAAATGAGATACAGCACAATGCATGTAATATAAATGAAATACTGCACAATGCATGTAATGTAAATGAAACAGCACAATGTATGTAATGTAAATGAGATATGGCACAATGCATGTAATGTAAATGAGATACGGCACAATGCATGTAATGTAAATGAGATATGGCACAATGCATTTAATGTAAATGAGATACAGCACAATGCATGTAATGTAAATGAGATACAGCACAATGCATGTAATGTAAATAGGATATGGCACAATGCATGTAATGTAAATGAGATACAGCCCAATGCATGTAATATAAATGAAATACTGCACAATGCATGTAATTTAAATGAAACAGCACAATGTATGCAATGTAAATGAGATACAGCACAATGCATGTAATGTAAATGAGATACAGCACAATGCATGTAATGTAAATGAGATACGGCACAATACATGTAATGTAAATGAGATATGGCACAATGCATTTAATGTAAATGAGATACAGCAAAATGCATGCAATGTAAATGAGATACAGCACAATGCATGTAATGTAAATGGGATATGGCATAATGCATGTAATGTAAATGAGATACAGCACAATGCATGTAATATAAATGAAATACTGCACAATGCATGTAATGTAAATGAAACAGCACAATGTATGTAATGTAAATGAGATATGGCACAATGCATGTAATGTAAATGAGATACGGCACAATGCACGTAATGTAAATTAGATATGGGACAATGCATGTAATGTAAATGAGATATAGCACAATGCATGTAATGTAAAGAGATACAGCACATCGCATGTAATGTAAATGAGATACGGCACAATGCATGTAATGTAAATGAGATATGGCACAATGCATTTAATGTAAATGAGATACAGCACATCGCATGTAATGTAAATGAGATACAGCACAATGCATGTAATGTAAATGGGATACGCCACACTGCATGTAATGTAAATGAGATACGGCACAATACATGTAATGTAAATGAGATATGGCACAATGCATTTAATGTAAATGAGATACAGCACAATGCATGTAATGTAAATGAGATAGAGCACAATGCATGTAATGTAAATGGGATACGCCACACTGCATGTAATGTAAATGAAATACGGCACTATACATGTAATGTAAATGAGATATGGCACAATGCATTAAATGTAAATGAGATACAGCACAATGCATGCAATGTAAATGAGATACAGCACAATGCATGTAATGTAAATGGGATATGGCACAATGCATGTAATGTAAATGAGATACAGCCCAATGCAGGTAATATTAATGAAATACTGCACAATGCATGTAATGTAAATAAAACAGCACAATGTATGTAATGTAAATGAGATATGGCACAATGCATGTAATGTAAATGAGATACGGCACAATGCATGTAATGTAAATTAGATATGGGACAATGCATGTAATGTAAATGAGATATAGCACAATGCATGTAATGTAAAGAGATACAGCACATCGCATGTAATGTAAATGAGATACGGCACAATACATGTAATGTAAATGAGAGATGGCACAATGCATTTAATGTAAATGAGGTACAGCACAATGCATGTAATGTAAATGAGATACAGCACAATGCATGTTTTTTAAATGAAACAGCACAATGTATGTAATGTAAATGAGATACAGCACGATGTATGTAATGTAAATGAGATACGGCACAATGCATGTAATGTAAATGAGATACGGCACAATGCATTTAATGTAAATGAGATACAGCACAATGCATGTAATGTAAATGAGATACGGCACAATGCATGTAATGTAAATGAGATATGGCACAATGCATGTAATGTAAATGAGATACAGCACAATGCATGTAATGTAAATGAGATACGGCACAATGCATGTAATGTAAATGAGATACTGCACAATGCATGTAATGTAAATGAGATATGGCACAATGCATGTAATGTAAATGAGATACTGCACAATGCATGTAATGTAAATGAGATACAGCACAATGCATGCAATGTAAATGAGATACAGCACAATGCATGTAATGTAAATGAGATATTGCACAATGCATGTAATGTAAATGAGATACAGCACAATGCATGTAATGTAAATGAGATATGGCACAATGCATGTAATGTAAATGAGATACTGCACAATGCATGTAATGTAAATGAGATACAGCACAATGCATGCAATGTAAATGAGATACAGCACAATGCATGTAATGTAAATGGGATATTGCACAATGTATGTAATGTAAATGAGATACAGCACAATGCATGTAATTTAAATGAAATACTGCACAATGCATGTAATGTAAATAAAACAGCACAATGTATGTAATGTAAATGAGATATGGCACAATGCATGTAATGTGAATGAGATACGGCACAATGCATGTAATGTAAATTAGATATGGGACAATGCATGTAATGTAAATGAGATATAGCACAATGCATGTAATGTAAAGAGATACAGCACATCGCATGTAATGTAAATGAGATACGGCACAATACATGTAATGTAAATGAGAGATGGCACAATGCATTTAATGTAAATGAGATACAGCACAATGCATGTAGTGTAAATGAGATACAGCACAATGCATGTAATATAAATGAAATACTGCACAATGCATGTAATTTAAATGAAACAGCACAATGTATGTAATGTAAATGAGATACAGCACAATGCATATAATGTAAATGAGATACGGCACAATGCATGTAATGTAAATGAGATACGGCACAATGCATATCATGTAAATGAGAAACAGCACAATGCATGTAATGTAAATGAGATACGGCACAATACATGTAATGTAAATGAGATATGGCACAATGCATTTAATGTAAATGAGATACAGCACAATGCATGTAATGTAAATGAGATACAGCACAATGCATGTAATGTAAATAAGATATGGCACAATGCATGTAATGTAAATGAGATACAGCACAATGCATGTAATATAAATGAGATACTGCACAATGCATGTAATGTAAATGAAACATCACAATGTATGTAATGTAAATGAGATATGGCACAATGCATGTAATGTAAATGAGATACGGCACAATGCATGTAATGTAAATTAGATATGGGACAATGCATGTAATGTAAATGAGATATAGCACAATGCATGTAATGTAAAGAGATACAGCACATCGCATGTAATGTAAATGAGATATGGCACAATGCATTTAATGTAAATGAGATACAGCACAATGCATGTAATGTAAATGAGATATGGCACAATGCATGTAATGTAAATGGGATACGCCACACTGCATGTAATGTAAATGAGATACGGCACAATACATGTAATGTAGATTGGATACGGCACAAAGCATGTAATGTAAATTAGATATGGGACAATGCATGTAATGTAAATGAGATACAGCACAATGCATGTAATGTAAATGGGATATGGCACAATGCATGTAATGTAAATGAGATACAGCACAATCATGTAATATAAATGAAATACTGCACAATGCATATCATGTAAATGAAACAGCACAATGTATGTAATGTAAATGAGATACAGCCCAATGCATGTAATGTAAATAAGATACGGCACAATACATGTAATGTAAATGAGATACAGCACAATGCATGTAATGTAAATGAGATACGGCACAGTACATGTAATGTAAATGAGATATGGCACAATGCATTTAATGTAAATGAGATACAGCACAATGCATGCAATGTAAATGAGATACAGCACAATGCATGTAATGTAAATGGGATATGGCACAACGCATGTAATGTAATTGAGATACAGCACAATGCATGTAATGTAAATGAGATACAGCACAATGCATGCAATGTAAATGAGATACGGCACAATACATGTAATGTAAATGGGATATGGCACAATGCATGTAATGTAAATGAGATACAGCACAATGCATGTATTATAAATGAAATACTGCACAATGCATGTAATGTAAATGAAACAGCACAACGTATGTAATGTAAATGAGATACAGCACAATGCATGTAATGTAAATGAGATACGGCACAATGCATGTAATGTAAATGAAATACTGCACAATGCATGTAATGTAAATGAAACAGCATAATGTATGTAATGTAAATGAGATATGGCACAATGCATGTAATGTAAATCAGATATGGGACAATGCATGTAATGTAAATGAGATACAGCACAATGCATGTAATGTAAAGAGATACGGCACAATGCATGTAATGTAAATAAGATATGGCACAATGCATGTAATGTAAATGAGATACGGCACAATACATGTAATGTAAATGGGATACAGCACAATGCATGTAATGTAAATGAGACAATGCATGTAATGTAAATGAGATACAGCAAAATGCGTGTAATGTAAATGAGATACAGCACAATGCATGTAATATAAATGAGATATGACACAATGCATGTAATACAAATGAGATACGGCACAATGTCTGTAATGTAAATGAGATATGGCACAATGCATGTAATGACCTCCGTGGTGTAGTGGTTAGTGCTATGTCCTCTCACCCACACGTCCCGGGTTCGTATCCCGGTGGGTCTGCGACCAGTGAGTTAACAACTGGTTATCAAAGGCCGTGGCTGTCTTTATATAATGTCCAGCACTGCATGCTTTCGGGACGTTAAACCTTGCTCAATAGGCTCTGCTATGCTAATGTAAATGTCTTTAAAGGAAAGGTATCATCTCATGAATAAATTCAGAAGTGAAAGGTTTTCGGTTTTCAATTTTTCATATTGATTGCGAAAAATCTATGATGTTATCAATCACACATCCGCCGAACCAAACCAGAGGTTTGTTATAGAAAACATGACAAATTTCTCAAAATCAATAACGAAAATTAATAAACGGAAGTGACGTTACCAGAACGGTGGCGTTTACTTCCAAATGTATTTATGAGACGATACTTTTCTAATCATAAAGGAAATGACAAATCAAATCTAAGCACCACTATCTTATTTTAACTGAATATTAAAATGATAAGGTCAAAATTAATCCCATTCAAATAATAAATTGCATATTGCAATGCGCTGTTTAATAAATCATGCGCTGGCACCAATATATTACTGTATGGTATAAGAGAAGAGCAGTTGGAATGCATACAAGTGGCGAAATATTTTACTTAAACTGTAAACCACGTCTTTTTGCTATCTTGTAAATACCCCTTTTGCTAAGTGGCTCTCTTCCATTTAGGGCTTTAATCTAAGCTGCGTTTTAATTTGTACAATTCACCAATGTCCGAATCATGTCATAAAAGTTGAAAATTTATCATAACTTCAATAAAAATGACTAACCTAATGAAAACCACACTTCCCCGCTCAGTCAATCATATTAATATACAAAAGAGTTTTCTCTCTAAATCATTTTACTGCTGACGCCTTACAAACCACTCGCGTGCAGTCATGATTATGCTTTCGTGTCTGCTTTGGAGTTTTCGCACACTACGTAATAGTTCCTGTATGATTGCATTCATTGCATATACTTTTAATCAGTGTCGTCTCTCGCTTAGAGTAATACATAAATGACGTAGACCTACATTTAGCCTACGTTTAATGTACAGGTCAAACTTGAATATCAATTGTGTAGTAGCTCAACATATATTTTGGAGAGCCATGGTATGAGCCTGTTTTTGTTGGTTGGTAGTTAAAAGTCTGGGTGCTTCTTGGACAGTAATTAAGGGGCACTTTTCATTTTTAAAAGAAGCACTTTTGTCAGTTTTTGAAAAGATGGAAGAATCTTGCCTCCTGGCTCCACAGCTGCTTACCCAGATAGCACACTATACGTTGGGCCAACGTTGGCCGTACAGATGGCATATGTTGGCATTTTGAGTGGCATGCTAACATTGGCCCAACGCTGGACCAACGTTCTGTAACCAATGATTGACTCATGCTAAGATTAAAGTTGACCCAACCGTTGGGCCTATCGCATAACTACGAGCACTCAACCGTTGGGCCCATCGCATAACTACGAGCACCCAACCAAAAACTCACATTTTAACAACGAAAACCCAACATAAACTGCCATGGCCCAACCAAATTGTGCTATCTGGGTTATACTGTGGTTTGAGCATAGGTGGGATTTGAGGGAAGCAAAGGGGTACTTTCCCCTCCCTCACTTTTTGTCCAACTGGATGTTTTTCTGTGATGATATGTTGTATTTTGGCGTAATTTTGTTCCCCAACACACACAGACTTTTGACTTCCGGTAGGCAAATCCCGCTAATATATTAGCCATCTTTTGAGCAAATAATTAATTATCGCAATTAATCAATCGCAATTAATCAATGCTAGTATCACACAAATACACTTCCAAGTGGCAATCATTATACGAAATATAACTAAACAGATCTGTTTTGAAGTTCCATATAAGATGGACTTAGTTGACACCTAAACTAATCCTTTAAGAAACCTATCACATACTAGAACATCAGTGATGTAGGGTCTGATTGAAGATCAGTCTGTCAGTGTAAGAAGCAGTAGCCGAAAGAAATCTATGTTCATTAAATATAAGGTGTAAAACTTCAATTTGTATAGTTGTTTAGATCTTAGAGGGAAATGTAGAGAAGCCCAAATTGTAGAATCCATGATAGGCCTTAATTACTCTACAGGTGAGATTAATTAAAGAGATGGGTAGAAAATAAACTTCACCCCCTAATTTTTAAAGATCTACAGATTGACACATTTTAAGTCCGCTTTAAATCTTGCAAACTTTGATGTTTTGGATTTAAATTTAAGAAGAAATCAACCAAATCTGGCAAAAATTGGGTGAAAGGAATGAAAACAATTGAAACAATTTTCATGCACACAACCTTGTTTTTTAGAGGGTGGGTGGGGAAAGGTGAGTGTGGGTGAAGATGATATTCAGAGTCAAACCACAATGACACAGTCTCCTTGAGTGCATGTACGTAATGACATCACAGCTTCACAGTCCCTATAAATTTATATGGATTTCTTCATAGAAAAATTAATTCAAAATTCTTGACAAAATTGAGTGTCCTTAATTAAAAGTGAAGTTAAATGTAAGAAATGAACTTCGACAAGCAAGTCACAAACATGAGTCAAATATCACCCACCGAGTACTTCGGATTTGCAGCACAGTGATGATGCTTCATGGTGGTGAGAGTTAGGTATAGCCAGAACCCTGGGGCCAGAGGCTCCTAGTTGATTGGCCTTTCTGCCTAATTCTCAAGGAAATTGTGTCTGAATGTCACGCACACGACACATATGGAATCGCCCATCAATGATGCTGAAGCTCGACCTTTGATTCTTGTATCAAAAATGATCCCACCCTCTTACATACAACCCTGTATGTATACTATGGATAACGCCCTGTGTTTTTAAAACTGTACATGTTGGGAATTTCACATAATATACTATATTAATGAACATTATCTTATGATTCACACTGAATGAACAATGTGTTCTATCGTGCATACACGTTATGGTAATGCTGCATTATTTACAACTGAAAACTGAATAAAATTTGAATTCCAAAAATAAGTGAGACGTTTTTTATTTTGTTCCAGTTTTTAAAAGATGAAATATATTTATTTATGGAATGATTGAATTTGTTTTGTTTGCTTTTCAACATTTTCAGATGCCAGTAAAGCAATATTTTCTGGCAATATACCCGTCACCCTCTAATTAAAATCAAGCTCTTACCTGCTTACGCCCATGAGTACTGTAATGTTATTAGAAGTCTAATCATATAATGATTATGAAACTCTTTATGTAAGATGGAATTGCATTGATATTATAACCCAAGTGGCACATGAAAACAGCGTTCTCTATCCTTCAGATATGTTCCCTGGCCCTTCTGAGTCCTATGTTATTTATCATGCGGATGGCACCCAGCGAAAACCAATTTTTGGAGTCATTTATGGTAAGATTTGGAATGCAAAGTTCTATGAAATTACAAATGGATCGATATATGTAAGGCAATATTTTCGACCCCATTCACAGCTTTTTAATCCAAATATGTCCAATTTTCAGAAATTCTGGTGGCCCAAATGCTTATCTAAGATTTTTAGAATTCAAAATATACTTTATTATGTGATGTGATTTTAGACAGTGTATATCGTTTATCTATTTATAAATAAGTCCGACATTTGGAAAATTTGGGTGGGCAAATTTGTCTTACACCAGCACTCTAAGTCAAGTTACACCGCCTGGGGGAGGGGCTGGGATGGCGAGGGCAGCCCATGTTCTTTATTTGTATAATGACCTGAAATATGCACGGCAGCCAGTATCATTCTTTAATCAGGGTATATGCTAATTTGAAAGACATTATAAGCACACAAGCCCTGACACTACCCATACACACCTAATGTTTTCGCATCAATAAAATCTAAAGACATACATACAACAGGATAAATACGCCTCGGGTGTAAACCTGACACATTTCGGGGCGGAAGGGCAACCACCCCCAATGGAAAAATACCACCCCCTCCTCCACCTTCTGGTGAAAAAGTATAAATTTCGCTCCCAGGACCGAGAAAAGGGGGTAGAATGCGGGGTAAATGCCTCTGGGTCCGAGGTCCTCCGCGGGAGCCTGGGTCATAAGATCCCGTACAATTTCAGAAAAGAAATGTGTGTTCAAACATTGGCGAAAACCCATGCTTGGCAATGGCGAAACAGTGTAAAAAACATAAATAGGTGAATATCTTTGTTTTTTGCTTTTTACAATTTTCGGCAGTAATAAATTCATGAATGATAAATTCGTTTCTAACCAATATTGAAGCTATGAATCAGTCAATATCTACCCATATTGTAGAAAAATGATTCTATGAAAAAAAATCTTAAAAAGGGGTTTGATCAATTTTGAAACAAGACAGACTTTGCGCAAAATTAGGAAAACCATGAATGTGACTCTTTTTTAACCGTCATTCTTAGAATATCTAATTAATCTTAAAATTATTTCATTTAATGTTATAACTCTGATCAGTCTTATTAAATAAATACACAATTCTGCATAAAGATTGGTTTTGGATACTACACGACATGTTTTTCGTTATATTTTTTGGCAAATTCGGGTGAAAATAATTCATAGCGCAGTAGCGATTGGAGAGAATTTCCTTCATATTGTCTAGAGTTGTAAGAATCTAGTTGTTTTTAACAAATAGTCAAGCTATGAATAAGTCAATATCTACCCATATTGTAGAAAAATAAATGTATGAAAAAAATCTTTTAAAAATGGGTCATTATTAGTTTGATCCATTTTGAAACAACAAAGACTGCCAAATTATGAAAATCATGAATGTGACTCTTTTTTGACCTTCATTCCTAAAATATCTAATTTATCTTAAAATTATTTCATTTTAATGTTATAACTTTGATCAGTCTTATCGAATAAATACACAATTCTGCATGAAAATTGGTTTTGGGTACTACACGACATGTTTTTGATATATTTTGGCAAGATCTGAAGAAAATAATTGATAGCGCAGGGCGATTGAATAAAATTTCCAGATATATTTTCTAGGATTCTAGTTGTTTTCTAACCAGTATTCAAGCTATCAATATCTACCCATTTTGTTGAAAAATAAATCTATGAACAAAATCTCTCAAAAATGGGGTCATAATAAGTTTGATCCATTTTGAAACAAGACAGACTTTGTGTAAAATTATGAATATCATGAATGTGAGACTTTTTTTTGACCTTCATTCCTAGAATATCTAAATTATCTATAAATTATTTCATTTAATGTCATAACTTTGATCAGTCATATCAAATAAATACACAATTCTGCATAAAAGTTGGTTTTGGGTACTACACGGCATGTTTTTTGTTATATCTTGGCAACATTTGGTGAAAATAATTGATAGGGCAAGGGCAATTGGATAGAATTTCCTGATATATTTTCTACAATTCTAGTTCTTTCTAATCAATATTCAAGCTATCAATAAGTCAATATCTACCAATTTTGTAGAAAAATAAATCTATGAAACAAATCTCTCAAAAATGGGGTCATTATAATGAAGGGAAACGAAATTTGACCTACTTTCATCATTGTGCAATACCCCCTGCACAGGACGTTTGGTCTGCTGGCACCCTCATAACTGTGACCGCCTCGTGGTTTTAGGAGTTTGGACAGTCGTGTGAATTTAGTCCCTGTTATGACTTGCAATTTCTGGGGAAGGTGTCCTAAATATTGCCTGTAATTTGGGTATTTTCGTAAGCGCTACGAGTATTAAGTATTAATCTGATTCAGTATCGGTATAGGCTCCGTATATTTGGGGATTATTTCTTATGGAATATGGTTACGCCTGTGATTTTGTTGTGAGGGTAGAGCTTCACACACATTCCTTTGGTTGATTGCTACTGCCATTGCCGATTGCTATTGAAAATCTTCTGACCCGATGTAATTTACAGGGATATTCTTCGCCTATGAGGGTATTGAATGTCTGGTCTGCTACCTCTGATGTGTGACATGGTTGTTCCGCTGTGAATAATTTTGGGCTGAGGCTGTTTTCAAGTTCCGACAATACATAGCCAAGTGTGACCAATCGAGTTGTGCTTTTCTCTTACTACTTTGATACTCCTCCTCTAAGCGATACTCCTCGCCCCTTAACAACTGTTGTCAGAAGTGGGATATCAGAGCAGTTGGAGAGACCAGCGTACAAGCGTGAGAATGAAAACAAAACAGCCTCCGCCCATAATTACACGATGCCGGGAACACCTGATGAGACTGAGTATGATATGCAAGCGATGACACTATTCTGTATAGGGTCATGAAGTTTAACGGCATTTCCCAGGAAACGTTACAGAAATTCAGTGGAAGTCAGTCACGACAAGGAAATCTTGGTTTAGCAGAATGGTTAGATGAATTTAACCAAGTGATTCGTCCTCACGACCTTAGAGACAACGATAAAGCACAGGCATTAATAGACAACCTTGCCGGGCCGCTAAAGATGAAGTTTTGTGTCTGCCTGACTCAAAAAGGTCTAAATATCAAGAAGTAGTTAAGGTATTAAAACTTTGTTTTGGTTCCTCGAAATCCATTCAGAGTTTGAATTCTGCTTTCCACACTAGAAGCCAGCTCGAATGGGGAGACACTTGCAGATTTCAGCAGAGCTCTACTTCGGCTGTACGGTAAGATGGAAGCTAGCGCCCCGACTGAACAAGAGGCAGCAGCGTTGACTTCCCTTCAGAATTCATCTCTCCGGAATTAATTCTGCAATGGAGCGAGAGAGGTTTGGGTACGCTGTGAGCTTAGACGGATTGTCCTTGCCAACCCAAGTGCCCCCTTCGAAAAGATCAGAGAGGAAGCCCTCTTGCTGTTTCAAGAGAAAAGACCTCAGAGACGTGCACAAGTGAGAGAGGGGTATACGTCAGTTCAGGAAGATGCAGAAGTTCTGACTACCTCGCGTTCAGCACCAACTTCTCAGGATATCGCGGATGGACAGCACGCATTAATGCAGGAGGTAGAAAAGCTCCGCCAGGAGGTAGGTGTATTGAGACAAGTGGCTGCTGAGGTAGATCAGTTGAAGGAGACAGTCCAACGCCTACAGAATCGCTCAATGAGGTCGTATAGCGACCTTGAGTGCTACAACTGTTGTAACAGAGGGCATATTGCCAGAAACTGCCCCATTGGACGTCAGCAGCAAGGAAAGCGTCAACAGCAAGGGAACAGTCAGCAGCAGGGAAACTAACCATCTCTGCTGTTGAGGGCCAAATAGCAGAGTATAGAAAGGTTGATGTGCCCTTACTTAACGGTAGTGTGCAAGAAACGGTGTCTGCATATATGAGTGTTGGAGTTCAAACTAATCAACGGGAATTAGACGAAATTGAGGCTGAAGAAAGAAAAGTGAGCGTAGAGGATCCCTGTAAGGTGTCAGATGTTGTGTTCCCTAGCCCTAGAGCAAAGATAGAGATTGCTGGGTTGTGTTATTGACACGGGGGCAGAGGCGTCACTAATTCCTCCAAAGTTTATCATTCTGAGTGGCAGCAAGTTGTTGGACCCCTGATTTGCCTGAATTTTGGACTACAGCTTCGTGGTCTGGGTGGAACGGAAGTCCCGGTAGAAGGATTTTTCAGAGAGAAAGTGACTATCCAAGGAAAGAAGGCTACAGTAAGTTTCCTGGTGGTGTCTGATAGTGTACCAACTTCTGATCATCGGAGTCTCATCCTGTACTATTAGGGTGTAATGCGTTGCGGAAGCTAGCCCACCATGAGCAATCGGGGGCGGGTGACGAGTTTCGTCTATGGATAGGAGACGTACCTGTGATAATAACAAATGCAGAACACAACCATCAAGTGGCAGAAATCGACCTTTGTTCCAGCCTAGAAGCGCAAACTATCCCTTCACATTCTTTTCAGGTGATTACAAGCTGTGTTTCCAGTAGAGACAATTTAGGAAGGAGTTTCTATATTTTAAATCAACCATCATCAGAGTGGGAGGCTGTTGAAGATTGGTTTGTTTGGGACAAAGAAGCAGAAATTGACGTGATCATTTGCAATTGTACTGGTAATGAGTTACACATCCCTCCTCACAGTAAGATTGCGGTGGCCCGAGAATCGGAGAGGAAATATGAAATTTTCACAGCTGTTAATGAAGATGGATCTATAGCTGTCGCATCTGAAGACAAAGGCGACACAGATATTGAAGCTGGGGAGCCAGAAATCTGTATTTTTTCAGATGAGACTAAGTATCAACTACCAATGGGTGTCAGCCTGAAGCAGTTACCACCTGATGAAGCTTGCAAGGTGGCAAGTTTGATACAAAAATATGAGGACACTTTCTCCAAAGACGATTTTGACTTAGGCCACTGTACTGTCATCCCCGATGAAATAAATGTAACTAATGAAAAGGTGATAAGGCTGCCATATAAAAAGATTCCTCCAACACAGATGGATGAAGTGAAAACCCTGCTACAAGACATGCTTGATAAGAAAATAATTTGTCGGTCCAACAGTCCCTATGCCAGCCCAGTTGTGCTAGTGCGGAAGAAATCAGGTGCACTCAGATTTTGTGTGGATTACCGGCAGTTAAATTCCGTGACAGTCAAAGATTCATTTCCACTACCACGTATAGAGACACTTGAAGCCTCAGGAGGAGCAAAATACTTTTCTTCTCTTGAATTATCTCATATGTATTTTCAAGTCACCATGCAGAAGGACTCGATAGCAAAGACAGCATTCCGTGTTCCTTGGGGTCTCTATGAATTCCAGCGGATGCCGCAGGTACTGTGTAACAGTCCCAGCACATTTCAGCGGATAATGGAAGTGATATTTGGCGATCTGAACCTGTCACAGTAAGTTCTGTATCTGGATGACATTCTCATATTTTCACCAACTGTTGATGAACACCTTTGCAGGTTGGAGACTGTTTTCCAGCGACTTATTGCTTATGGACTAAAACTCAAGGGTGAGAAGTGTCAATTATTCAAGACTGAAGTGCAACACTTGGGACATGTAGTTAATACACAAGGTGTGGGCGTAGAAGCCGGAAAGGTGGAAAGAATTGTCAATTGGTCTACAAAACAGAATGCCAATGAACTCAGCTCGTTTCTAGGATTGGCTTCCTATTATCGCCGATTTGTACCTGGTTTTGCAAGTTTGGCTGGACCGTTACATGCTCTTACAGGAAAAAGAAGGGCAAGCAGACGGCTAAAATTGAGTTTGAATGGAGTGATGAGGCTCAAACGTCCTTTGAGAAGTTGAAAACATTACTTACTACGGCTCCCGTACTCGTCTACCCCAAATTTGAATAGAAGCTCGTGTTGGAAGTGGATGCCTCACTTAAGAGGTTAGGCGCATGCTTGTCTCAGGAGGATGAGAAAGGTCGGTTACATCCCATCGCCTATGCCAGCAGAGGGTTACAAGGTGCAGAAAGGAACTATCCAGACTTCCCTAGCTTTAAGATAGAGTTACTCGCTCTGAAGTGGGCAGTGGCGGAGAAGTTCAGAGAGTACTTGATTGGATCTGAATGCCTTGTGTACACCGATAACAACCCGTTAGCCTACCTAGACAAAGCACAATTAGGTGCCACAGAACAACGGTGGGTAGCTCAACTTGCTCCATTCAGCTTGGATATCCGCTACAGACCAGGAAAGAAAAACAAGTGTGCTGACGCATTGAGTAGGTGTCCTGACAATGACACAGAAGTATCTGCCATGTATATTGGTGAACTGACGAACAGTGTTCCCATCCCAGTTGAAATATTCCAGTCTGCAGGTGAAGTGGAGTCTTCGAAGTCACACCCCACACCTTGCGTGTTACCGTCTTTTTGTCATGTACAGCTGAAACTGATGCAAATTTCAGATCCAGTGCTCAAAACTGTATGGGAGATTTGGAAATCGGGTTGGATACCCTTGGAGACACAGTCATCAGAAGTAAAGAGTTGGTTGAGAGAATTTCCTAAATTTGTTGAACATAATGGTGTGCTGTATCGCCAGACAACAGATAGAGGGGTGAACAGTTGCAGAAAATTGCTGGTTCCGCACGAGTTGCGAGATCGACTGTTGAAACAAGCTCACAATGACTGGGGGCACCAAGGCGTAAATAGAACGTACAGCATTCTGCAGTCGAGATGTTTTGGCCAGGTCTGCATAAGGATGCTAAAAGTTACGTGCAACAGTGTTTCACATGTACAGTTACCATGGCCGACGTTCCAACAATAAAAACGCCTAGACGACACCTACGTGCTTTCAGTCCTCTGGAGTTAGTATCCATTGACTTTCTGAAGTTAGATAAAGGGAAAGGCGGATTCGAAGATGTCTTGGTGATCACCGATTGTTTTACTAAGTTTTCTCAAGCCATTCCGTGCCGTGATCAGACCGCACCTGTAGTCGCCAAGGCCTTACGTGATAATTGGTTTTCCAACTATGTAGTCCCCCTGCGGATACATTCGGATCAGATTAGAAACGTTGAGAGTATTCGATCAAAGAAATTTGGAAGTTGTACAACGTTACCAAGACTCACACTACTCCGTACCACCCCCAAGGGAATGGTCAGGCAGAGAGGTTTAACCAGACGCTATATAATATGATCCGCTCTATTGATCCGGGGAAACGCAGGAAATGGCCAGAGTTTCTTTCTCACCTTGTATTTTTGTACAACTGTACGCCCTATAGTGTCACCGGGATGACTCCATATCGTCTACTGTTTGGCAGAGAGCCGTGCACCCCGATGGACCAATTATTGTTTAATACCAAGGATGAGTGGAAGGATGATTTCATCTCAGATCGAGCAGAGTCTTTGCAAAAAGCACATCAGCTGGCTAAACAGAGAATGGAAGCAGCATGCGAGGCTAGTAAAAGACGTCATGACCAACAACCAATCAGCTCTCCTTCGAAGGTTGGTAGTCAAGTTTTGCTAAAGCGCTGTGCTTTTCAAGGGCGCCACAAGTTGGAAGACAAATATCGCCGACATCCCCATGTTGTCGTAGAAATCAATCCAGCTGAAGATGTGTACCATATCCGACCCTTGCTTGGTAGGCCTATACCGATTGTTAATCGGAAACTTCTAGTGGAGGATCCCAGAGATCGTGACATACCAGATCCGTCTGTTGATGAACGTCCTACGGATAACTTTCATTCCTCATCTGACGAAGCTGAAGATGTTGGAGCTGAAGCTGACGATTTTCTTCCTTATTGGCTTTTCCGGGACAGACAAGCTGATGAGGATTCAATAGATTAGATGCCTCGGAGATCAAAGAGAACAACCAAAGGCCAGCATAGCAATCCATTTGATCTGCCAAATCCTCCAAGTCCTTAGTGGATTGTACTAGCAAGTCTTGTCTAATGTACAATGAGAATTGTGTTTATCTAAAGTTATGCCAATTTGTGACTTAGCCTAATAGAATCAGGGTAGATCTTTTAAATGTATAAGACGAGGGTGTTAGTTAGCTAAGGTTATTCTTGTGTAAAATTTTAATTCTATGTTGGGAATTCTAGTCTCGTCATGTTTAGTCCCAACTTTTTTCCCAAGTGGGTTTTGTTAGACTAACGCTCATCGAGGGCGATGACCTTACTGGAGGAGGGAGAAAGGGAGGTGAGGGGGAGGAATTGAAGGGAAACGAAATTTGACCTACTTTCATCATTGTGCAATACCCCCTGCACAGGACGTTTGGTCTGCTGGCACCCTCATAACTGTGACCGCCTCGTGGTTTAGGGGTTTGGACAGTCGTGTGAATTTAGTCCCTGTTATGACTTGCAATTTCTGGGTAAGGTATCCTAAATATTGCCTGTAATTTGGGTATTTTCGTAAGCGCTACGAGTATTAAGTATTAATCTGATTCAGTATTGGTATAGGCTCCGTATATTTGGGGATTATTTCTTATGGAATATGGTTACGCCTGTGATTAGGTCGCGCACGCTTGTTGTGAGGGTAGAGCTTCACACACATTCCTTTGGTTGATTGCTACTGCCATTGCCGATTGCTATTGAAAATCTTCTGACCCGATGTAATTTACAGGGTTATTCTTCGCTTACGAGGGTATTGAATGTCTGGTCTGCTACCTCTGATGTGTGACATGGTTGTTCCGCTGTGACTAATTTTGGGCTGAGGCTGTTTTCAAGTTCGGACAATACATAGCCAAGTGTGACCAATCGACTGGTGTGTTTCTCTTACTACTTTGACTCCTCCTCTAAGCGATACTCCTCGCCCCTTAACAATAAGTTTGATCCATTTTGAAACAAAACAGACTTTGTGCTAAATTATGAAAATCATGAATGTGAGACTCTTTTTTGACCGTCATTCCTAAAATATCTAATTTATCTTAATATAATTTCATTTAATGTTGAACAGTCTTATCAAATGAATACACAATTCTGCATAAAGATTGGTTTGAGTACTACACGACGTTTTTCGTTATATTTTGGCAAAATCTGGTAAAAATAGATCATAGCGCAGGATCGATTGGAGAGAATTTCCTTCATATTGTCTAGAGTTGTAGAAATCTGGATGTTTTTAACAAATAGTCAAGCTATGAACAAGTCAATATCTACCCATATTGTAGACAGAGACTGCGCAACATTATGAAAATCAAGAATGCGACTCTTTTTTGACCGTTATTTCTAGAATATCTAAATAATGTTAAAATTATTCCATATAACATTGTATCTTTCAGTCTTTCGCCAGTCTTATCAAATCAATACAAAATTATGAATACAAATTGGTTTTGGGTACAACAGGACATGTTTTTTTGTCATCAGGTCATATTTACGCAAAATCTGCTGAAGAAAAAAAAAAATCATGGCGCAGTGACGATAGGAGAGAATTTCTTTTATATTTTTTAAGAAACTATATTGAAGTTGCTATGAATAAGTTATTATCTACCTATATTGTAAAAAGATAAATCTATGAAAAATTATCTCAAGGAACAGGTCATTATAAATTACATCCATTCTGAAACAAGACAGAATTTGTGCAAAATAATGAGAATCATGAATCTCTTTTATAACCATCATTTCTCAGTTTGTAGAAAATCTAATTGATCTTAAAATGATTTCATATAATGTAACTTTGGCCAGTCTTATCAAATAAATGCAAAATTCTGCATACAAATTGGGTTTTAGGTATAAAATAGAACGTTTTTTGTCGGAGCAAAATCTGCTGAAAATAAATAATTGCGCCAGGGCATAATTGCGCCAGGGCGATAGGATATCTCTAAGAAACGACAAACTTGGACAAAACGCGTTGAAGCACATATGTGATGTTTTTCATTAAGCTACTTTTCTATTGTAAATTATTCCACATTTAGAAATCACACATGCTGGGAATTGTTTTCTCTTGCTTCTTCGATCACTATTCTTTCAATTGTAATTAATATATTTAAACTTTAAGGGCATTTTTATAATTTCATTAACGCTGCCACTACCCCCCCCCCCCCCCACCCCCCACCCTCCCTCTTTACACTAAATTATTTTTACAAAACAAGCACAAATTTTCTTCAAAAATATTATGTGATTTGGTAAAATAATACAAATTGGGTTTTGGGTATATAATGTAGAACACGTTTTTTTCATAGCAAAATCTGCTGAAAATAAATAATTGCGCCGGGGCGATAGGATATCTCTACGAAACTACAAACTTGGGCAAAACTCGTTGAAACACTTTATTTCACATTTAGAATCAGAAATGCTGGAAATTTTTTCTGTTGCTTCTTCAATCCCTACTCTTCCAATTGTAATTAATATTTTAGAATTTTAAGGAAATTTGTATTATTTACCTGATGCCACCACCACCAGTGTCCCCCTCCCCTACCTCACTTTTTAAATTGTCCTCCCTTCCCCCTCCCCATTCAATGTTGGCCGTTATTAATGTTTTTCCTGGAAATGACGTTAAGAAAGATATCAATTCAACATTGAAAAGGAGGGAGGTGGTAGGGGGTTACAATTCTCAGAAAAATATTAAAGAAACATAACCGTATAACATATTTAGTTCTCAAAAAGCTGAATTGTTCCAACAGTTTTGTTCAAAGTTGTAGTTGTTTGTAACCAATATTCAAGCTATCAATAAGTCAATACCTACCAATATTGTAGAAAAATTAATCTATGAAGAAAAACAAAACTCTTTTGGAAGAGTAGGGAATGCGGGTTATATCTATTCTGAAAACATATATCTGGGCCTATTTTTGATGATCGAGTATGAAATAAACAGCATGTGCTAGATTATACAGCTATATGGAAAGAAAGACACTTTTTTGTAATGGTAGCAGCACTAAGCTTGTGGATGATTATATCTATAACTTACGAAGGCCCAATCACAAATATTGCGGTAGACCATGAGGCAAAGTTCACGAAGCCCAGCAATTTTGGGATATTTTTAGGCATAATTATTCTTGTATCGTTATATTTTAAACAGTGTGAACGTAAAACAGTGTCTTATTTGAAACGAAATCATTTGCGAGGGTGGGAGCACTACTGAAATGGACTGTATTGAAATTTTCAATATGTAATATATGGATTCCCCCCTACACTACCCGTCCCACCAAATTATTTTGCTTAATGAAGCTGAAAATATTTTCAATTGTTCTTATTTTATTTTGTTTGATTGGTTTAAAATATTAAAAAAACATGCATCTTTAATGTACTTTGTTGAGCCTTGAGAGTAAATAGCTAAAAATTGCCTTTAAAAACTTGCTGTAAAAGAAAGACAGAAAAATATTAGGACTATATATATATATATATATATATATATATATATATATATATATATATATATATATATATATATATATATATCTCTATCTGTCTTTATATATCTATATATATATATATATATATATATATATATATATATATATATATATATATATATATATATATATATATATAGATATATATATATATATATATATATATATATATATATATATATAGATATATATATATAGATATATATATATATAGATATATATATATATATATAGATATATATATAGATATATAAATATATATATATATATTTACCCCCTAAGCGTAGCGGGGATATTTACGAGAGTTATACTTACCTTCCATGATATTAATATGCAATCTGGTCACATGACCTGATTCTAACGCACTTCTAACCGACCCTAAAAACGTAGTAACCAGCCAAGCCCTGACCTCCATAATACCTCTGTACTACCTCACCAACATTCCACCGAGGCCTGAACGAGAGGAGGCGGGCAGGATGCATGGAAGGTAAGTATAACTCTCGTAAATATCCCCGCTACGCTTAGCGGGGTAAATTTACTTCAAGTTATTTATACCTTACCTTCCATGCTATTAATATGCAATCAGATTGCAACCGAGGATAGGAAGAAAGGGAGTTCAGACCGAAGCACATTTTTTTTTTTTAATGGCTGGTACTAAACTTGCAATAGTCGAATTCCACTTAAGGGACGAAAAATCTCTCCTCTTAAGGACGAAAGACCTCCGGATAGGAACTATCAAAACTAGAGGTAAAACGTCCACAGAACAAAAGTGAACCGTACGTGAAGACACGCAACGCAAAACCGACCGTGAACAGAAACAAACTGCAAACTACGCTCAAAACGGCACGACAAAAACTCACCAAGTTTGTCAGAGGACCGGAGCGGGTCAGAAAAGCATAAAGTGAACAAACCGTCTGTAAAGGTAAACTAAGCAGGAAACACCAAAACTCGCGTTAGTAAAACGGAAACGAAATGAAATGCGTCAAGAATTTCGTTGGGAAAGAACGAAAGAACAATCGCCAAAACAACGGCAAAGTTTCGTTAGAATAAACAAACGAAATAACCAGAGCCTGAACAACGGCCGAAATTATACGTTAGTGGAAATGAAGGAACGAGGAAACGTTCAGAAAATAACGTAAACCACTTCAAAGGAACAAGAGAACGGGAATAAGTGAAGAATATTCACCTCAAGAAGGGGATGGTCCTCTTCCAGAAAGAACGGCCCGTGCAACTCCGCCCTGATAGTCCGGAATATTTACCAGATCAGCTGAGACGAACGTGGCTGGCGTTTTCCACACTGCAGCACGAAGGATCTCGTGAAGGGAACCCTCCCCGAAAAGCGCAATTGACGCCGCTATGCCTCGTACCTAGTGTGCCTGAACCGAACGTTCTGCGAACCTATTGTATGTGATCGCTTGGACAATCCAGCGTGAAATCGTATCACGCGAGACAGCTCGATGCGACTGTTGAGGGACACCAAAAAACGGTGACGTCGTTCCGAAAAGATTGCGTACGTTTAATATAGTGTTTGAGACATCGAACGGGACACCAGACCTTGTCCTCTGTCGTGTCAGAAAAGGTAGCGAGCGACGGGAGGAAAATAGGTTCCGGTAAAAACTCGACCGTCTGATTCTTCGCTAAGAAGGCCGGGTCGGGCACGAGACGAACGCCCCCCGATTCAAAGCGAATATGACCCTCTTTGAGGGAAAGCGCGAGAAGAGCGCCCCTCCGCCTAGCCGAGGCTGCGGAGAGTAAAAACACCGTTTTAAAGTCAGTTCCTTGAGTGGACAAACTGGCAAAGGCTCAAACGGAGCCCGTGCCAAAGTCTCGAGGACCACCTGCATATCCCAAGGGGGAGCACGGTTCCGAACTGGAGGCCTTTGTTAGAACATGCCTTTAATCAATCTTTCCAAAGGCTGCGCGTCGGTGACAGTCGAGCCGTTGAGGAACCCCGGTGGATAGCCGCTATGGCCGTCCTGAACCCCTTGACTGTATTGATGGATTTAGTCAGATTAAACTGGACCAACAAAAAATCCGCTACGTCACCAAGAGGCGCCGTATGCGGAGAAACCGATCTATACCGGCACCAGTCTCGGAACATTCCGAGCCTGGAAGCATACATACCCAAAGTGGAAGATCTCCAGCTATAGGCCGCCATTTGGGCAGCTGCCTCCAAAAGACCTTGCGACACAAGGGATTCGTGGATAGAGGCCACACAGTCAAATGGAGTGCTCTTGGGTTATGGTGCAGTTTGCCGAGCCCGAATGGAGACTAACTCGTCCGTGACCGAAGCTCAGACGGAAACCTGCGATAAGAATGAGCAGCTGAGGGAACCACAGCTGGCCGGGCCAATTGGGAGCTACCAGAAGAAACATGGAACACTAATCGACACCACCTTGTTCAGTACTCTTGGTACTAGAGCGAACGGCAGGAAGGCGAGCCCACGGCGGGCCCACCTGATGGTGAACGCGCCACCACCCAGACTCTCGAGTCGGGGGTGAGAGCGCAAAAAATTGGTAGCTTGTGGTTGTCCACGGACGCGAACAGACCTACGTCCGGGAGACCGAAGGTTAACCAGATCTCCTCGGCCACCCGCGGGAGAAGGGCCCACTCTGTGGGGGCTCCTTGGAGGCGGGATAACATATCCGCGATCGTGTTCTCCTTGCCTGGCAGGTGGACCGCCTGGAGCGTGACCCTGTTCAACATGCACCAAGACAGAAGGGACCTGGCTAAGATCCAGAGACCCCTGGATCTCGTGCCTCCCCGTCTGTTGATAAACGCCACTACCGTGGTGTTGTCGGTGCGTATGAGAACGGACTTGTAGTAGGAAGTGAACAAGAGCCCGGCGGACCGCCTCTAGTTCCAACAGATTGATGTGCTGACCGCACAAGCCGCCCGCCCAAAATCCCGTGACTTGGGACCACGCTTAAATGCGCCCCACCCGTCAAAGACGCATCGGTCACCACCGATACCGAGGGTCTGACGGGCGGAAAATCGCTCCCTGTGACAGGTGAGAGGGACGCACCCCACCGAATGTGGGGACCACCGCCTGCGACGGGAACGAGGACGCTGAGGTCTCTCCGGGATGGTATGAAATGACCCAGTAGATGAAATTGTAGATCCCGCATGTAAAACCTGCACATGGGGACTACATCTCACGTGGCTGGCTAGGTACCCCAAGAATACCAGCCAGACTCTCGCCGGAGACGCCAGTAACGAGAGAAGAACGTCGGCTCCCACCCTCACGGCAAGGATCCGTTCCTCCGTCGGCCGTATACGACCGTGAGGAAAATCCAGGACTGCCCCCAAAAAAGGAGGAGTCTGAGACGGAACTAGGTTGGACTTGGCGAGGTTGATCAACCACCCCAAGTCCTGTGCCACCCGTATGACCATGTTCGTGTGTCTCGCGACGGTGGCTGCGTCTACTGCAACGATCAGCCAGTCGTCGAGATACATCGGATTATGATGCCTTTGCCTTCGTAAGAAGGCCGCTAGAACTCTCGTAATCTGGGTGAAGACCCTGGGGGCAGTCGATAGCCCGAAGGGTAATGCCCTGAACGTGTACGTAACTCCCTCGAATTGGAACGCCAGAAAACGCCTGTGTTTCTCGAACATCGGCACATGGAGATATGCGTCCGTGAGGTCGACGGAGGTGGCCCACAGGCCCCTCGTCAACTGAGGGAGGATAGAGCGAAGAGTCTCCATCTTGAACTTCAACGGTCGGATGAACCTGTTGAGCGGTCTTAGATTGATTATCAGGCGCCACTTGTTCCCCTTCTTGGGGGCCAGGAAAAACGTGGACATTACGAGGTTCCTGGGAGGGTTCGGGATGGAGGTGATGGCGTACTTCGCCAGCAACTCCCCGATTTCTGACCTCAACAACTCGGTGTGGTCGCCCCGACAAGGCGTGGGAGTGGGTCGAAAGACCCCTACCTGGGGCGGGGGAGTCGTGAACTCTAGACGGTAACCCTGCCGAATGGTTCGTAGCACCCACTTGTCGGTGGTGATTCTTTCCCAAGCCTCTGAAAATTCCTGTAGACACCCCCCGACTGGAGCCCCGTTCAGCGGGGGGGAGGGGGGGGGGCAAAAACGCCGTCCCCTGGCCTTCCCTTTCCCTCAAAAAGAGGTACCCGCTCTGTGTGCAGCAGGGAAGGAGCGTCGACCGGTCCCTGCCCCGTTTCCTCTGCTGGTCCACGAAGTGGACTCCTGGCGAGGCGGAGGAGCTGAAAAGGGCCCCGTGACAAGGTCACGGCGACGTTGGAACCGTCGCTGGTTAGACGCACCCTACCCCGCTTAACGGGGGTTGAAGGGTGGCGACGAGCGGGAAGAGAAGAGAAGGACTTCGTCTTCGCTAACAGCTTCTAAGTCTTCCGAAAATCGTCCTGGCGGCCAGCCTGGCACGACAGAACATCTCGGAAGTGACCAGCAAATAGGTCCGGACCCTTGGTAGGCAACCGCCGAAGATCCGCCTGAGTGACGGCAAAGAGTCCAAGGAGAGGGAGAATATTCTCGCGTCTCTCCCAGACTGTCCTAGTGAAGACTCGGGCAAGTTGGTCGACTGTTGCGTCGAGCAAATCGGAGAGTCCAGTAAACAGAGGCGGGATATGTGTAAGGACGTCGGTCAGGGGATGCCTGCGCAAGACCGAGTCTAAGCCCTTTGTTACCCATACGGCAAGGGCCTGGTATTTATAACCCCGTCGTACGGCCCGGTCGACAGCTATTAGGGAATCGTCCCTCCGCTGGACCGCAGTATTTTCTTAACTCTAGGTGGCTTTCACTTGGAACCCGACCTAAGGCGCAACGCCACTGAGTTAATCAGAGCTTATCTTATCTCTCTTACCTTTTCAACACTAGGTGGCGCAACGCCCCTAAGAGGTTATCTTATCTCTCTCTCTTAGCTATTTAACTCTAGGTGGTACAACGCCACGAAGAGGACTAAGATCTTATCTTCTCTCTCTCTGAACTTTTTTAACTCTTAAGTGGCGTTCACTTGGAACGTCACCTAAGGCGCAACGCCACTGAGTTAATTATCTCAACATGAATTCTGAAAAGAGAAGAACATATACCAATGCGTACATACAACAAATACAGCAATAGCGCCCCTACTGGGGGAAGTACCTATGATCCTAAGATCACGTTAAAAGAGAGACGAGGCATAATAAGCAGTACATCAAAATAAAATTCTATCTGAAAAATTTTAGAAACCCGAGAAAACGCATCCAACGTAAAAACTTTACAAGCGTTGGGGTAGCGTGGAAAACACAAACCACCGAGTACTCGAAGTCTGTAAAGATAAAAAGAAGAGATTAGTTATTCTTTAAACAGTACGTCGGAGAGACCCCCCTTCGGTCTCTCCCAAGCCCCAAAAATCAAGCTTGAAAATTAAAAACTTTGTCTTTAATTTATGTAATAAAAATTAAAATATTCATACGCTGGTAACATTTATACAAAAAAATGCTCTCTTGTGACAACTGTAGCTTCTTGAGAGTTGCTAGGAGCCGACTCCCCGAACACCCGGCGAAGACGTCAACCCAATGCGCATGCGCCAAAATCAATCAGATATCCTAACGTGTACATACATATTGCATAGTATAACGCTAGGAGCTCCTCGTGGTAGGGCGGGGCCAAGGGTGAAAACACTTAAACCCCGGGGCAAGAGGTCCCTTAGACAGGCACACCTGGTGCTCTAGGACCTAAAACACCTGCCACGAGAGTAGGACGCTCTCGAACTAGCCACTCGCTTTGTACAAATGGAGACAAAAACCCGCTATCCTAAGTGTAGGCTACACGGGTAAAGTCGTGTAGGTCGGCCGAAGAAATCTCGGACCCATGGCTACCTCGTCCTTACCTCGAAAGACTTGAAAAGGCCAACCGGATGAGAAAAGGCAGCGTAAAAACCCTCCAGGTAGATGCTGCCAAAGAGAAAAGAGTTAGAAAGGTTATTAATAAAAATAAAAATGACCAGTTTCAGCGATGTTAATGCCAACAACGCGCTGAAAAGAGTGAGGTAGTACAGAGGTATTATGGAGGTCAGGGCTTGGCTCGTTACTACGTTTTTTAGGGTCGGTTAGAAGTGCGTTAGAATAAGGTCATGTGACCAGATTGCATATTAATAGCATGGAAGGTAAGGTATAACTTGAAGTAAATATATATATATATAGAAAGAAAACAAATGTATATATATATATATATATGTATATACATATATATATATATATATATATATATATATATATATATATATATATATATATATATATATATATATATATATATATTACTTAATAATATGCAATTATATTTGTTTGGTTGCTGAACTGGAGATACTTTGCTGAATGTGGAGCCATTTTGGTGGGTGAGGCCCATAGCCCCCAGCTTTTTTAACATTTAGAATGTTAATCAAGGCCCTGTCGTAGAGTGCACTATGCATTAACTTCATCATAGCCATTGAATCCAGCATTTTCCACAAATAATATTTGCATGGTTATTACCCAATTTTTAGTTCCTATGCAAAATACAATACCTGATTGTTTAAAACTGGTTCTCCATTCCATTTATCAATCAAATTAAAAGTTTAATCTATTCTCAGTTTTTGGAGTATGGTAGGGGTCAGTGGCATAGCCAGGATTTTTACATTGGGTGGGAGGGGAGGGGGATTGAATTAAACCGGCAAGGATATGTAGTGGTGTAGTTGACGTGACACCAAATGTGTCACTTCAACTTGTTGACGTGGGGTCCAGGGGCCTGTTTGGGTCCAGGGGTGGAAGCTCACGCAAAATTGACATTTCAAGGGCAAATAAGTATGTCACAACGCATAGTAAGAAGGTGCATAAGTCAAAATTCATGTCAAAGAGAGCTATAATAAACCATAGCTAATACAAAATACAAAATCATAAAAATGCATATTGTGGAAAAACAATGTTTTATTGTTTACATTCGTTACATGGTCAGCAGCGACAGAAGGAAAAAAATATTGGGTGCCCACTGAACAGGAGTAAATCCATTAAAAAAAAATTGTCCGCTAAGGTAACACCAAAGGTGTGGGGTGGACCCGCTTAAGGGCCCCTTGTGGGGTTCAGGGCCAAATCAACCTGACGGCACCATTCTGAACCAACGGACCAATCTGAACCGGATAAAAATCTGAACCGACAGCAAAGCCCCCCCCCCCACCATCCCCCCTCTCTGACTACGCCACTGGTAGGGATTGAGTTTGATTAGGCAAACAGTATTTTACATAGTAATTTATCAGGTGAAAGTTTTTTCCCAATACATCTTTCTCTATCTGTGCAAAAAAATTTTTTTTTTTTTTTTCTTATTTCATAAAGCACTTTTACCTAGGTTTCATCAATAGCTCCATGGTTTTATACAGTAAAATCATCCATTCATGCTAAGCTTCAGATCTTACAAAACCTATGAACCAACCACATTACTCCCCGCCAGTGCACCACAACTGGTTATCAAAGGCCGTGGACATGGACTTGGTTGTCGATGTTATGTCTGTCTATACGTCGTACCTGTTCTCGTCCGGGTCGTATTAAGCATTTTGTGATAGCATTGTTACATCTTAACCAAATACGTAGGCGACAACCCCGTCATTGTAATTGTGTGTTCACTCGTCGACATTACTCTTAATATGCAACAAATATATCACATCCTTCAACCTTTCAGTTCATAAACAAACCTAAATTAGCTTCACCACTAAGCAACAACAATGACTCTCCCCTGTGATTTGCGCTTTAATTGAATATTTGTGGTCATTGTTATTGTTCAAGGTATTGAGATTAAACTTGCTATATTAGATTGTTGTGAATGCAGCTTGGATGTGTCAGTCTGAACATGGAGCTATTAATAGCTCTATGGTCATAACAGTATTGCATTTTGAAACAATTATGGACAGAAACCTTGGTTTATGAAACTGAGATGGTAGTCAATGATGACTATATTGCACTTAATTCAGGGAAGGGGTTTTGAAAAGTGGGGAGGCTTGGCCAAAGTCATGTCTGCCTCCTGTTTGTATTCATATTAAAGTAATGTAAAAGGGCCCCTTCGTTTTTAGAAACGGGAACTTTTCTAATAAAAACACATTCCCCTTGTACATGGAACTGACAAAAGTTGCCGGTTCCCTACTATTGTGTCAGTAATTAAGGGGCATCTCATTTTGAAAGGGGCACTTTTGTAATATCTTTTAAAAGATGTGCGCACATTCTACCAGTTCTTGCACATTTGACAGTTATTGAGGAGCACTATACATTTTCAAAAGTGGGGAAACGTTACCCACCACTCCCTATCCCACACCCCAGCTCCGACGCCTATGCCTCAACTCCATAATACTTGCTTCAGAGCATTGCAGATTCTTCAAAATCAATTAAATTTCAAGACCAGCACTTTTGTCATTTTTCAGAAAAGTGGGGAACTTCCCCGCCCCTCACCCCTCCAGCTCCTACCTACACCTATGTTTCAGCT
Source organism: Chiridota heheva (assembly GCA_020152595.1). NCBI lineage: Eukaryota > Metazoa > Echinodermata > Holothuroidea > Apodida > Chiridotidae > Chiridota > Chiridota heheva. Next base: position 47,693 of record JAIGNY010000496.1, read on the forward strand.
CCATACTACTTGCTTTCAGAGCATTGCAGCTTCTCAAAAATCAATAAAATTTTAAGAGCGGCACTTTCATCATTTTTCAGAAAAGTGGAGACGTGCCCCCCCACCCCTTTCACCCTCACTCTGACACCTACGCCTCAAATCCATATTACTTGTTTGCAGAGCATTGTAACTTCTCAAAAATCAATCATAAAAACAAAAAAAATCATAACAATAGTATTAAACTTGACCTTTGCTCATAGGCCTAAAAGTACACATTAGATAGGGAGCACAACTTTTCATCACTCTCATCAACCCAACAAGTGCCAAGGACAAAAGCTAACACACTTTTCTCAGAAAAAAGGCAAAATTGAATATTGAAATATTAACTTCACAACCCTGCCAAATATCAACTTTGTAGACTTTTCTCAAAATCTTGCCAGATAATTTACGATTCTAAATACTTCATTTCCAAAATCCTTAAATATGGAAAAGTGAGTGACTACAATACATTATCCCCACATATGCTATATGGGTAATAAGGTAATAAATACATGGTTAGATATCCATAAATCTTTTTCAACACAAATGGCATCCCAGTCTCTGAAAAAATAGAACAAAGCTTCTATCAAGTTGATATTTTCCAGCATCACTCTCTCCGTCTCCCATTCTTACTAATCAATATCAATCATGATCTAATGGTAGTTACACTTCAAATGTATACCAATTAAAATATGCAAGCAATCTCCTTAAAAAGAGCAAGCCCAGAAATAATTTAACTGCAAATTGTTATAAGAAAAATCCCGAACAAAGTGCACTATGAGGCCCCAATAAGAGCAATGGAGGGCAATATTTCTCAAATAAAATTCACCACATACCATTTTCAAGGTCATGTGTGCGTGATCTGTGGGTAATAGACACAAATTTGTGACATCAAAAATCACTTCTGACATAGGTTTTTAAATCCTACTTACATATGTTTTACATAGAGCACTACGAGGCCCTGGATTAGGGCCCCGTAGTGCAAGAGGACCTCATAGTGTATTAGAAAAACTTACATAGGGCCTCACAGTGCCACTTTTGTCAGTGCACACATACACACACACACACACTTTTTGACAGAATTTAAAAAACATGGATAAGGTTGTGAGAAACACTTGTCACTTTTCTTAAGTGACTTTGTGGAGGAAAAATATGTCCCTCCACTTTGTGAAGGAAAAATATGTCCCTCCACTTTCTGATGGAAAAATATATCCCTCCCTTTCTGAAGGAAAAATATGTCCCTCCCCTCTAAAAAGGAAAAATATGTCCTGTCCCTTTTGTGAAGAAAAAATATGTACCTCCCCTTTGTGAAGGAAAAATATGTCCTTCCACTTTGTGAAGTAAAATCATGTCTCTCCACTTTGTAAAGGAAAATATGTCCCTACCCTTTGTGAAGGAAAAAGATGTCCCTCACTTTGCTAAGAAAAAATATGTCTTTCCACTTTGTGAAGAAAAAATGTCCTTCCACTTTGTAAAGGAAAAATATGTCCCTCCACTTTGGGAAGAAAAAATATGTCCCCTCATTTTGTGAAGGAAAATTTGAAGCCTGATTTTGCCCTGAGAATTTTGGCATATTTTGTGTCACACACAATTTTTGCTGGAAAACTGGTTATCAGACGTCAGAACATACAACAACTAAGCTCGCCATGTTATGATAATTGGTTGTCCCCAGCAGCACAGGATTTGTTGACCCATTCCTTCATTCAAAATAAACTCCTGCAGAGCGGACATGTGGACTGGTTGCCTGACTGTAATCGTTTGTACATTTGTACTGCGAGGAAACAAAAACAAGAAAGTATGTTTCGTTCTCCTTCAATGTATGAATCAATTTCACACCGAACTAGAATGACTCTGTAAATAGCATACCTCTGCCATCCCTAGACATTCCATCAAATTATTTAATTTTTAGAGTTAATGTCTTCATTGCATCACCTCATTCACAATACAAACAACACCAGAGGTCTATGGCCCACAAACTTTTAGCCCCCAAATCCTACACTTTCGATCATACCAGAATCCAATTGATTTGAATTTCTTGGCGGCTAGGAAACTGAATATTTGAATTTTCTTTTAAAGAATTAATTTATTGTTGAGCTTAATCCATTGGGATAATTCCTGTTAAATACCCCCTCCCCAAAAAAACATTTGAAAACTTCCCAGAATTTCTTAACTTTGCTTTGTTCCAATACGCCCCAAAATAATCAAACCATATACCATTTTTTCTTCAAAATCCATTCATTACTTTTTAAGAAATGCTGAAAAAACATCAACATACAAAACATAATTGTTCCTTTGCTTTTTGAGTGAAATGTAGCCTTCCCAACAGTGTAATAGATTGCCATTTTGACCAATTGTTTGAAAACATTTTTAATACGCCGTAAGTATATTTTCTCTCTGTGACCCCTTGCACCACCAAATCTGAAATGTTGCTTACATCTCTGTAAACAATAAATACTTACAAGGCAAGCAGAATGGAACTTCTTCTTGCACGTTCCGGCAGCTGATCTTTGGAAGAGAGCAGTTAGCGCCATGGATGACGGAATAACAAACGGTACATTCCTCCACACCATCAAACCTCTTGTCCACATTCTGCCTCCAGAGCTGCAGACCATCCAGGATTGTACCATTCTGAAAAACTTTTGATGAGGAGGAGTACAAAAACAAGATTAAGTACATTAAAAATATGTAAACAGTTTGTGAACATAGGGCCCAGTATGGTTTCTACCTGTAGGGAGCACCTTACAGTAAACGAGGATATAAGGAATTTTTTATCCTTGTGTGAACATCATTATTTTTTCTCATACATTATTGACACTAATGCCCAACTTATCAACTTTCTGAAGAAGAAAATATATCAAAATACATTGCCATCCCAACATAAATTGGTAATGATTGATCAAAAATCAGGCAAAATGACAGCCATTTTAAAAATTACACAATTATCAATAACATTTCAAGAAGTCATGCAACTTCTTACAGCAATTTTAAAACCAGTCAAAATATAAAACGGATTGGAATTTTCCTTCGACTCCAATGATAGATGTCCTAAAAAGTCATACAACAAAACAATAGCTATTTACTAAAACCAGAGTTTCACAAGAATCATTTCTTCTATCATCATGTCCAACTTTGAAAAAATAAAAATAAAATAATTGGCAAAATTGGTTGGAGAAACAGTACCCTTACAGGGTATTTATCTATATAAAATACACTTTATATATACCTGATTGTTGAGGTACGTCGTAAGCTGCAACATCCAATTGCGCCGATGCGCCGTGTTGACACCAATTTTCTTGCCGTTCTCAACAGATATCACTCCCAACAGGTGATTCTTGGGTGACCAGTTCAATAGACGGGTCTTGCATGGTGTACGTGGCGATCACCTCCCTTGTTACGGTTCTTGTGACAATTGTAAAGTTTTCCAATTTCTTCTTAGAAGCTTGGACACTCTGGAGTTCTTGGGTGGTGAGCAGAGGACTAACATATATGGTGGTGTAGCTGATAAAGAATAAATGGGTTCAATATACAGTTTGTATCATAAGATGAGTCTTGGAATTTGATCAGGATAAAAAAAATGCCTTTTGACAGGAATATAAATTATTTTGCTATTCTGAGCCTTTTTAATCACGGTAAAGAATACTTTCCTTAACCGGTACAAGTCTTTTTGATTTTCTATTTCGATCACATAAAGAATTAAAAAAGAAGGGCTATTTCCTTTTTTAGGTACATTTTATGGTATTGTGATGCCGTAGCATCCATAGCGGTTTCATGTATGTCACATGGTGCATACGACAGAACTGACCAGTGCTTTCCTGCTGCTGTACTGCCGCATGGGTTATATCCTGAGCGTGGTATCGCGACAATGAGGTTTTGGTCAGTCCATCAGTTGAGCACTGGCTTCTGTTTGATTCAGACATTGTTTCTGTGTAAACATGTACACTTGCATTTTCTGAGACAGATTCTTGTAAATTTACCCCGCTAAGCGTAGCAGGGATATTTACGAGAGTTATACTTACCTTCCATGCTATTAATATATGCAATCTGGTCACATGACCTGATTCTAACGCACTTCTAACCGACCTTAAAACGTAGTAACCAGCCAAGCCCTGACCTCCATAATACCTCTCTACCATCCCTCAATCCCTCACTCAACATTCCACCGAGGCCTGAACAAGAGAGAGGAAGGGCGGGATGCATGGAAGGTAAGTATAACTCTCGTAAATATCCCCGCTACGCTTAGCAGGGTAAATTTACTTCAAGTTATACCTTACCTTCCATGCTATTAATATATGCAATCAGATTGCAACTGAGGATAGAAAGAAAGGGAGTTCAGGTCGCAGCACATTTTTTTGTGTTTTTTGGCTGGTACGAAAACTCGCACTAATCGAATCCCGTGTAAAGGACGAAATTCCTTCTCCTCATAAGGATGACAGACCTCAGAAGAACTAAAACATAGTAAACCACATCTAGTCACAGTCAAACCGAACAAGGCACCATTCGTTGACAATAACGGAGGCAAACATCGAATGAGCCTGAGCTAAAAACTCAGAAAAACAAGCCAACCGGAAGAGCGTTTTGACACAATATGAACAAAGTGTCTACAAAAAACGCCACAAACCACACCGGATTCGTCAACGAGACGGAACCGGCTAGTAAACTTCGATCGGGAACGAAGCGTGTACCAACTAAAACGAATTGAAGAAATCCCGGACAAGGGAAAAATTCGTTAGCCTGTAACCGCGTAAGAGCAAAAGTTTGCGGGGTAACACGAACGTCGAAAAGTGAGTCAGACCAAAAACAAGAGAAAAACCGTGAAAAGCCTTTTTCCGAATGGCGGCACGAGAGATCCCGTAAAAAAAAGTATGCCCCGAGCCCGAGTGCATACCGTGGCCGTTCTATGAACAGTTCAGACTACCCTGAAAGAAAGTTACTGGACGATCTATCGGAGTAAAATGTCACATGACACACTACGAAGAGATCTCCCTGTAACTTTCCAGTGGTCGCGAGTCAAAGACCGTGGACCCAACTGCAAAAACCTTGGTGGATAGCTGCAAATTATTTCAGAGCTCATGACTGAACTAAGTCTGAGAGAGGGCCCACCTCCACAACGGGGAGGGGGTGAACAACCTCTCAGAAAACCCATGCAACGTCGAGGAAAGGTGGGCTAAGGCCACACCATCAGACGAAGCGCTCCGGGACTAAGATGCAGTCCGCCGGAGCCCGGGAAAGAGACAAAAATTGTCCCTGACCCGAAGCTCGTACCTGAAGCCTGCAAGGTCTTGAGCAGCCGAGGGAACCGCAGTGAGCCTGGATAAGTGGGCGCTATCGACCGTACGTCGCCTAGCGTAGCATACTTGGTACTAGCATGAAAGGCGGAAAACGTAACCCACATAGTTAAGTTCTTAAGAAAACAAATGCGTCAACCCGAAAACCCGTGGGTCAGGAGAAAGGACGCAAAGAAAAGATAGCTTGCGATCATCCACGGATGCGGACAAAGCTACGTCCGGGGGACCGAAAAAGGTCCTGATCGCTCTGGTCACCTACGGGAAGTACGCCCATCATGTGGGGGTTCCGCTGAAACGAGATGATAGTGATCGTGTACTCGTAGTACGAGGTGAGCGGCCATAAGGCTGGCATAGTTCGTCCTGCGCCGAGACGAGAGGAACGATTCCAGAAACTCTTGAAGTCCGTTCTGATCTGTCTGAAAAGGAGACCACAACAGTGGTGCAAAAACAGCGGGAAACTGAAAAGCCTCGCTCAGCACTAGCGGTAAAGAGGTGAACAGAAAACCTTGGCATCCTGCCTGTTGAAAAAGGCCAAGTACCCGTCCAAATTTCCGTCATAAGGGGTCACAAGAAAAGTGTCCCTACCTCGATCAAGACGCATCCGTTGGCACTGACGGTGAAATCTGACGGGTGAAAACTTCGTTCCTCACCCCAGGTGGGAGCACCCGCACCACCACCAAAGGGGGTGGCCACCAACGAAACGTGTAAAGCGGAGGTACTGAACGACACCATCTGCAGTCCAAAAAAAACTGCCAACCCTTGACAAAGGTTGTTGAAACTTACTGAACAAATGGCTAACAAAATATAAAACGTATACAAGAAGGGCTGCCAACCGTGTAAGGCTATGTAGCTGTGAGACGGATATGGGTCGGAAGACCGCGGAGCCGTACAAGATAGTCGACGGTGTCTGAAAACGGTGTCTGAAAACTGTAGCAGTTGCGGAAGCGCGTAGCTCCAGGCCACACCTATCAACAGCGAAACTTGTCTAAGAAGTTGACTGGAAAAAGTGTTAACGTACTATGTATAGTAAGAACCATGAAACTGCGAAGCCCATGGCTACGGGTGTGGAGAAAACTAATACCGTATGTCTGTACGGGTAGTTAAGAAAGAGGCCGTAAAACCGCATGGAAACTGCTTTAAGAAGGTGTTAAAGTATGGAATAAACCATACGTGCCGTTGTTGGTAATAGCTACCCCAAACGTGAGGTTGTCTATCAAAAGGCCACCTATTGTCAAGAAAAATATCCTTCATGGAGTTAATATTGACAGGGGGGTGTAACGTATTACGTCAACCATATGAGTCATAAACCCCAGCACTGGGGTAGAATTCACGAAAGAGTTGAAGTCCTGTGTATACTACACGGACCATTAATTCGGTTAAACACCCTTCACCACGGAGCTGAGAAGCGCGTGCCTACTGGGGGGACTTACGCCGTACAAAGTACGCAACCCCGTTAAGTATTATAGAGCCGTTATGGGTCTACAAAGGCATCAGCATGACAAGTAAAAGCCACTAGTCATCCGCCAAGTTTGTCTCTGTTCACCACGGAGCAAAAAGCAAGTGGCTACGCGAGGGGGACAACTGGTACTGGTACGTGTCCCTAACGTAGTAGCTATCAGTACAAAAGAACCGTCTAGGTCTACGATAGCATTAACGTACTGCATCTGTAACATAGTCGTTACCTCAGTATACTTCTATTCACTACGAGGCCACCGAGGAAGTGGCTACGCCTAGGGAAGTTGTACTCAGTACGCGTTCCTGTTGAGAATAGCTAAAAATATACTAGGGCCGTATGGAATACGGAGAAGTTCACGTGCTACGCAAGCTATATGAGTCATAAACTTAGTTTATTTCATCACGGAACGCTAAAAGCGTCCTGGTAAGAAAGACAACCGCGGAACACTGCAACATGCGGCTAGCGGTCGCAATATCCCAAAGTTCCTTTACCCAGGTTTATCGTACGTTGTACGTAAAACCGCGTTAATATCTGTAGAATTTGAGCCGAAGGTCTCCTTCAACGCAAAAATCATATTCAGAGTAGTTTGAACGGTCGTGGAACTACGTAACACGGCGAGAATGGCTCTCGTGATGGTATGCCTCCCGTAAAGATGGATTTCTTATCCCCCGAGCGCTAGGCCTCGAAAGCTGAGCAGGCGCTAACACGCGACGCATCCTGGAAGCGTAACGTACCGACAAACGGGGACTCGTCCTCATGTCCATGAAACTGGTGAAAAACTATGCCGAACCATAACATTCAACGCGAAAATCTCACCAAGTCAGCTCACACGGACGTGGAGAAGGAATAGCTCTCCTAAGATTGTTACTATCACTTGATGCATGTAGCTAAGAAGCTAAAGGGTATACTATCGGGTCTGACGTACGTTGTACGTTACCTTGCTGCAGAACTATGCAGCCCTACGGTCCCAAATGTCATCCCATGACCCGTACGGAGCCGCCGAGCTGTTTTACGGACCCTTACTGGGCCGTGAAAACAAGCCGTGGGGGCCGTATGGAACCGATCATTGGAGCCGTACGGACCCTAATGGACCCGTGCAAGTAATCCAATGGCTCTACAACTAGCCACTAAAAGTTACTAACTCACGTATAACCCCGTAGGGCACCGCCTCTTGTGGGCCTACCGGTCCCTTTATTGCGGAACCGAGGACCACAGCGGTGTACACGGGTTTGATCATGTCGATAACACCAAAGCGCAACCTAAGAAGCGTTTACATGCGACGCATCGCAGGACATCCAAGGCGCTTAACGCACCGACACTAGGGACCTGCCCTTCGTGTCGATGATATAAGTGCAAAACATCACGGAACTGTAAGGTTCAACGCGGAAAATCCTACTGAGGCAGTCCACACGGCCGTGGAACAGCGTAGCTAATGGCTACAGAGACGAGAAAAAATAGCTCTCGTGATGCTATACTTCTCGTGAAGATTGTCACCTATCACCTGACCAAGTAGCTTCCTAGCTAGCGGACTCACGGGGGTTCATCGCATACAATGCACGTTATCCCGCTGCAAAAACTCTGAAGTCGCACGGCCCGTGACGGTCTAGAGAAGCGTTTGCACGCTATGCATAGCGGGACCTCTTAGGTGCGTAACGTACCGACGCTCGGAGGCCTGTCCTCCGTGCCTATGATACTAGTGAAAATAATTGCGGAACTGTAACGTTCAACGCAAATAATCATATTTTTGGTGTTCACATGACCGTGGAACTGTGTAGCTAATGGCTACGGAACCATAAAGAGAATAAATAGCTCTCACGGTGCTATACTTCTTGTGAAGATTATCACTTGTCACCTGGCCACATAGCTTCGTAGCTAGTGGGTGTATATCCAGGTATATCGTACGGTGTATGATATCCCGTTACAAATTTACGGAGTCGTACGCATCCGAACACCGGAGCCGCACTCTCTCGGTCGCACCTTGAAAATACCGGTCGCGGTGGAGTCTGTGCTCTGACCACGCCTTTTGAACCCAATCGCTGCAAAGAGTACAAAGAATGGACTCGCAGCATAATCTGCACGCGTAACGCGTGAGATGGATGTGACCGGAGCGTAAATCAAAGAAGCGTTAGCACGCTACGCCGGGACACCATGAGTGTGTAAAGCATCGACACTCGGGGACCTGTCCTCCATGTCCAAGATACTGGTGAAAAAAATTACGGAACTGTAACGTTCTACGCAGACAATCTTAATTGCGTTCACACGAGTCGTGGAATTGCGTAGCTAATGGCTACGGGACCAAGAAGAAAATAGCTGTCGTGATGCTATACTTCTTGTAAAGAATGTCATCTGTCACCTGACCACGTAGCTTAGTAGCTAGTGGGCGTATAACCGGGTTAACCATAAAGTGTACGTTATCCCGTTAAAAATAAGTTCCGCTCACTGGAGCCATCCAATGGAACTAAAAGGACCTGTAAACATGGGCCGTGGAACAGGGTAGGGGCTAAAGGCTACGGGACCAAGAAGAAAAATAGCTGTCTCAATGCTATACTTCCGGATTAACCGTACGGTGTACGTTATCCCGTTATATACGGACCCGTAAACCCGGGCCGCCAAACCGTCCAATGGAACCGCCCGTCCCGTAAACACGGGCCGCGGAACCGTCCAATGAAACCGTCCGCCCCGTAAACACTGGCCGCAGAACCGTATGGAACCGTCCAATGGTACCGTCCGCCTCTACAACGGGCCGCAGAACCGTATGGATCACGGAACCGTCCGCCCTGTAACAACGGGCCGCGGAACCGTATGGAACCGTCCGCCCCTAACAACAGGCCGTGGAACTGTATGGAGCCGTCCAATGGAACCGTTCGCCCCATAACAACGGGCCGTGGAACCGTATGGATCACGGAACCGTCCAATGGAAACGTCCGCCCCGTAACAACGGGCCGCGGAATCATATGGAACCGTCCAATGGAACCATCCGCCCCGTAACAACGAGCCGCGGAACCGTATGGAACCGTCAAATGGAACCGTTCGCCCCGTAACAACGAGTCACGGAACCGTATGGAACTGTCCAATGGAGCCGTCCGCCCCATAACAACAGGCCGCGGAACCATCTTTCTCTTTACAACTTAGGGGCGCAACGCCCCTAAGAGGTTAACTTCTCTCTCTCTGAATTTACTTAACTCTAGGTGGCGTTCACTTGGAACCCAACCTAAGGCGCAATGCCATTGAGTTAATCAGAGGTTATCTTAACTCATTTACCTTTTCAACTCTAGGTGGCGCAACGCCACGAAGAGGATGTCATATCTCTCTCTCTTATCCTTTCAACTTTAGGTGGCGCAACCCCTAAGAGGTTATCTTGAATCTCTCTCTCTCTCTTAGCTCTTCAACTCTAGGTGGCGCAACGCCACGAAGAGGACTAAGATCTTTATCTTTTCTCTCTCTCTGAACTTCTTTAACTCTAGGTGGCGTTCACTTGGAACGTCACCTAAGGCGCAACGCCACTGAGTTAATCATTCGCAAGATGATTTCTGAAAAGAGAAGAACATATATCCATGTGTACATCAACAAATACAGCAATAGCGCCCCCACTGGGGGAAGTATCTATGATCCTAAGATCACGCTAAAAGAGAGACGAGGCATAGCAAATCAGTACATCAAAAACTTTTTAACAGAACAAAATTATGTCTGAAAACTTTTTAAATCCCGAGAAAACGGATCCAACGTAAAAACTCTACAAGCGCCGGGGTAACGTGGAAACCACAAACCACTGAGTACTCGATGTCTGTAGAGATGAAAAAGAAGAGATTAGTTTTTTTTTAAATAGGACATCGGAGAGACCCCACTCCAATCTCTCCAAAACCCCCAAAATCAAGCTTGAAAATTAAGGACTTTGACTTTAATTTATGTAAGAAAAACGAAAATATTCACACGCTGGTAACGTTAAAACAAAAATAAGCTCTCTTGTAACAACTGTAGCTCCTTGGAGTTGTTAGGAGCCGACACCTCGAACACCCAACGGTGACGTCGACCCAATGCGCATGCGCCAAAATCGAAAAAAGAAATTGGCCTAATGCATATGAGAACCTGTGCTGAGATATCCTAACATGCTAATACGATGCAAAGTATAACGCTAGGCTAACCTCATGGATGGGCTGGGCCGAGGGTGAAAAACACTTAAACCCTGGGGCAAGAGGTCCCCTAGACAGGCACACTTGGTGCTCTAGGACCTAAAACACCCGCTACGAGAGTAGGACGCTCTCGAACTAGCCACTTGCTTTGTACGAATGGAGACAAAAACCCGCTATCCTAAGTGTGGGCTACACGGGAAATCGTGTAGCTTCAGACCGAAGAAAACTCCGACCCATGACAACCTCGTCTTACCTTGAAAGACTTGAACAGACGAGCCGGATGAGAAAAGGCAGCGTAAAAACCCACCAGGTAGAAGCTGCAAAGAAGAAAAGAAAAGAAAAAGGTTCAATTATAATAAAATAAAAATGACCAGTTTCAGCGATGTTCTTCAAACAACGCGCTGAAAAGAGTGAGGGATTGAGAGATGGTAGAGAGGTATTATGGAGGTCAGGGCTTGGCTCGTTACTACGTTTTAAGGTCGGTTAAAAGTGCGTTAGAATCAGGTCATGTGACCAGATTGCATATATTAATAGCATGGAAGGTAAGGTATAACTTGAAGTAAATAGATTCAATACAAATTAATGCACCTTTTCTTCATTTATTTTGGCTTCTTTTTTTATCTCTCTCGCTTATATCTAGTCATTCCTTATCGCTGGACTTCTTTGCGCATGATTACTGGTTCGTCACGTTTAATTCCCACCCAACCCCGAGCATATAACAGTACCACTAGCATTTCAATTAAGTCCATGACCAACAAAATCCCAACTACTCTATTGATTTTAAACATTTCATTTATTTATTTGTTTCATCACAGCATTACTAATTTATAATAACATTATAACAATTGGAAAATACATATAATAACAATACGAAAGTTGTGAAAGGAAGTGCTCTAAAAAACCTTAACGGCTTAACGAGTAGAGCACTCCCTCCTAATATCTGATTATGATACTAAATTAACTATAACTATATACATTCATGTCTCTATATAACAATAGAGAGAAAAGAAAATATGGAGAAAGAAAAAAAAAACACTCTCATTGAAATTATTTAATTTATCATTAATTTTATCCTAAAGAAGTCTGGCATCTTTTCCAGAGAAGAAAATATTAGTATCATCGGCGAATAAAAGTACCAAAGATTTATGGCATGTGTGGTATATGTCGTTAACATATAAAATAAACAGAAGTGGTCCCAAATGGAACCTTGTGGTACTCCACAATTAATTTGCAAGGGGTGAGGGCTGTCATTGTTAAATGAGGTGAACTAAAGTCTATTTGAAATATAACTACTGAACCAAGAATGTGCTATACTTCTGATACCATCATAGGAGACCTTTGTTAGGAGAATATTGTGATCAATTGAATCGAAAGCCTTACTAAGATCAAGGAAAATTCCAACAGAAGTTTGTTTGTTATCTAAAGGATGGGAAATTTTATTTACAGCATCAATGAGAGCTAGCTCGGTTGAGTGACCAAGACAAAAACCATATTGTCTGTTATACAGGATGGTATTATTTCAAAGAAGTGTGAATATGATGAAACATAAGATGCTCTACGAGTTTTGAGAAACTTGGTTAAACAGAAATTTTATCAAAACTGTTCTTATCCCTTTTTTTATAGATGGGGGTAACTTTTGCAATTTTTAGCTTGTTTGGGAAGACACCTGTGCAAAAAGATATGTTGATTATATGACATAGAGGGTCAGCAATATGGTGAATAATACTCTTAACAATTCCAGGCTTAAATTCATCATACCCCACCGATTTGTTCTGTTTTAGACAAGTAAGAGACACTTTAATAATTTCATTTTTTTGCACTGAAAGTAGAAAAATAGAAGATGGGTTGAGATCATTAGGTGACAAAAAATCTGTTGGATTAGATTTTGAGGGGATATGATTTGCAAGTGATGGTCCTATGTTAACAAAAAAGTTATTAAAATCATTTAATATATCTTTAGGGTCGCTTACATTCACGTTGGTCGACTGGAATGATGATGGATACAAGAAAACCTTTTTCTTATTACCTATGAGAGTATTTATTGTAGATCATGTTGATTTGGGGTCATTATCATTATTAGATAGTTTTTCAGTGAAATCAAGTTTTTTTGTGGATATTTTAAGAACATGAGTCAATCTCGTGTGATATCTGGTATATGTTAACTTATTGTGGCTGTAGGGTGGTTTAAATAATTTTTGCCTAATCACCTGAGCTTGCAAAGAAAGGATCATTTCTGTGACTTACTCATCGACATATTTTGCAAGCCTCTTGTCTTGGCTTGACCACCACTGTCTCACCATTGCTGGCAAGTCTTTCATGGCTTGGTGGTACACGGAGCAAGCAAGATGGGCTATTTCCTTAGAGCTTGAGTAGATATCTGGAAAAAAGAGGAGTAGGAAAAGTCTTTAATGTAAAGCACTAAAAGAATAAATAGGGATTTTCAGGAATAAAGCAACTCATCTTTCACCTGATATTTACATATACAAATATAAAGAAATAAAAAAACGTTGAAACTAAACATAAACTTTTAAGGATTATTACATTTTACACTGATGGTGTTATGGTTGTTTGGATTTAATAGCAACAACTAGTAATATGTGCCAGAACTAGGTATAGTGTGAGAAAAAAATGTTAAAGGTTTTTTAGTTTAGGGGTCGAGCAATTCCATCTTATATGAAAGACTTCTTAAATTGTTTGTTTGTTTGATGAGGGCTTAATGGCACCATGACAATGAGGGTCAAATTGTGCCTGAGAGCTTAGATCATTCTAGATGTAAGAAGGAAAGAAAACAGGGTGAGAATGAGAGAAAACAGGGGGAGAATGAGAGAAAACAGGGGGAGAATGAGAGAAATACAAGAACAAAAAGTCAGAAAGCTGGGATCAAGAGAGGTGCATGGGTGAAAAAAACAAAATAGAGAGAAGGGGGTGAGAGAGGAGAACTAAATATGGTTGTAGAGGGAAGCATGATGAAGAAGATACTTTTATCCGGAGGGTTCTTCTGGAAGAACTTGGCAATTGAGTTGTGGGGAGCAAGGGAAGCTCTGGGGAGGTTGTACAGGGGGCAAGCAAGGAGAACATGATGGACTGAGATGGTGCAATGGCAATTTTTGCAGAGGGGTTAGGGGAGCCAATAAGGAGGTGGGAGTGAGTGAGATGGGTGTGACCTATTCTAAGATGGGTAATATGAACATCATTGACACGAGAGAGATTGTTGATAGTGGGTTTGATCGGAATGGTGGGCTGGATGACGTGGAGTTTGTTATCAATTTGGGAGCCCCATGAGGTTTGCCAGCGGTCGCAAACAAGGGAAGCGATAAGCGGTTTTATGTCAGTTTTATCTAATTGAATGGACAGCTTCAGGAACGTGCACCCCCACCTCCCCAATACACCCAAACAGCCAGAGTCAAGTGACACTATCATTCCTCCATACTACCCCCTCATGTGAAACAAAACAAAATGAACATAGAAGCTTCATTCACCTTGATAGGATTATTTTAATTCACTGACTTTCTTCTGAATAGGTAGAAAAAAAGAATAAATTTCTTCCAAAC
>JAIGNY010000497.1:0-59569 GCA_020152595.1 Chiridota heheva
GGATCTTCCCCATTCAGAGACATGGTCTGAGAACAAGATAAAAGTGATGATTAAAAAGTTGGATATAAACATCATGTTATAAGAGAATTTTAAAGATGAAAATTCCAGATGCATTATGAATTTAACAGATAGGATAAGTTGGAATGATGTCCAGACAGAATAAATTCAAGAATCACGGGATTTACGTGAAATATAGATATGACATAATTCTAGGTAGAATTAAATGGCAAAACAAATTAATGCCTTGCTAGACGCGTTTCGACTAAACCAGTGTATGGCAAGTCTCTTCAGTAGCTGATATGTTTAAAATGTGTAGCTTTCATGCTACCAAATGTCATAATATAGAATATTGTTATAGAAAGGTTAGGTTTAGGGTAATAGATAACCGAGTTTAACGGACCCCTACCATGCCTACTCATGCATTAGATCTGTAAGAATGCCGATAATGGATTCGTCATCCGTGTCGAGGGTGATATTTTCTTGTCAACAGAGTCCTCTGAAGTAAAAGCAGCTCGGATAAGAGAGTCGCTAAGATTTTTGCCCGTTTATAGGCAATCAGAGGGGACTTAGGAAAAATGACCGATAATGTTGGGTGATCACGGATTATGTTCCAATGTTTTGTTAGAGCATTCTTTAAGTTCTTTGTCTTAATACATGGTGTATATTCGAACTTAAAAATTAATGGTATTTCAGTTGATTTTGCTTTGTTATCAAAGCAGCGGCTCTGTCAGAATGTGTGATTGCTTTTGATATGTTATCAAAATATTCTGCTGTATAGCCTCTGTGAATCAGTCGTTCTCTGAATAAAGCGACATTTGAAGTAAAATCGACCTCGTTATTGCAGAGTCGTAAATGTCTAAGAATTTCACCTTTGATAAAACCTTTGAAGCAAGCTTCAGGATGGCAAGATGTTTTAGGTAAATATTGGAAAGTTTCGCATGATTTGATAAAAGTGCAAGTGTCGAGAATGCGACTATCTGCAAAAAACGTTTCCCTTTGAAAATATTAATATCGAGATATGATATTTTATCAAAGGATGATTCAAAAGTGAATTTCAAAGTGCGGTGTAACTGATTAATTTGGTCAACAAAATCTTTAAGTTCAGATATAGAACCGGAAAAAAGAGAAGGATATCATCTCTGTATCTTTTCCAAACAAGAATTTGATCTGATAATGATAATATTTGATTTTCCAAGATATGGAATGCAATATCGGCAATTTCTGGAGATGATTCGGAACCCATCGCAACGCCAACTGTTTGTAGATAAAAATCATTGTTAAATGAAAAAACAGTTACGTTTAATGATTAGTTCAAGCATTTGTTTTATAAAAGTTGATGATGGTTTGGTATGTTGTATAAATCTGAGTTTGCGATATATAAGCCGATGTACAGGCAATGATTGCGTCATCTTGTGGAATGTTAGTGTACATTCCGACAACATCTAGAGTGACTAATAGGATGTCAGGTGGTAAGACTAAAACTTCCAATAATTTGATGATGTGATTGGTATCTTTCACATAGGTGGGTTGATTTACCACTATTGGAAGTAGAAAGTAGTCTAAAAATTCAGATAATTGTTGTGTAGGACTGCCACAACCAGAAATTATGGGACGACCGATAAATTTGGTCCTTCTGGGGCGTTTTATGAACCTTTGGTAAAAGGTAAAAACTGGAGTCCGCACTGAATGATTCTTAGGATTAAGATATTTATAGATGTCCTCTGAGATTTCGTCGTTCTTGTACAACTTTGATGTTAAAACAGAAACTTCCGTTACAGTTTCAAATGTAATGTCATGCGTTATGCGTTTGTACTGGGAACCTGAGAGTTGACGAAGGGCCTCTGCCTGATAGTCCTCTTTATTGAGGATGGCAATACCCCTGCCTTTATCAAATTTTTAATGATTATTGATGAGTCAGTTTTAAGTGTGGAAATGGCTTTAATTTCGGATTTCGATAAGTTTTTTGTTGAATGTTTAATCGAAATTTTAGCCAATTCTATCTTTGTTTCTTCAAAGTAGTTTTCAGGTCGGTACTTGGCATAGGATATGGTTGCCATAGTGACGGAAGTCTGAATTTATGGTATGGTTTCCGTTGTTTGTTATGCATGTAATACTTCATTCTCATAGATTTGGTTAGATCATTGATAGCAGATAAAAGTGATCGTCTATGAGGAAGTCTGGGGGTTGGTATAAATTTTAAACCGTTGCTTAACAGATTTATTTCATCAATAGTTAAGACTTTATTTGATAGATTCTTGATATATCTTGTATTGGAGACAGATTTCGAAATCAAATTTTTCCGTTTAATGTGTCGTTTGCGACAACGGGAAAGATATCTCAAAGATTTCGATTTGGATATAGATGGTGATGTAATTTGCTTTAGAAAGCGTCTTGGGGCCATGGTAGGTCACAATAGGTATATAAATGATAAGATAAAGAAAAGATGATGATATTGTCTTAAAGATTTTTCTTTTCTTAAACATGTGTGGTCCTGAAAAGGACCTTTGGGTTATAATGTTAGACGGTACTAACGTTTGCGCTTTCTAGCGTCATTGGATGATGTGAATGGTCGGTGAGAGAATTTATTTGTTCTCTTTTTTGTGCCTCCAGAAGAATCGGGAACAATTTAGCTGCCTTTGATTTGTCGGATGTATCTGTCAGCTTGTCAATGTAGGTCCAGGCTTTCCTCTTTAGTTCCTCGATGTCTTTGCTAAGCTTTGTAGCTTTGGAACGATGGTGAGCAATCACCAGGTGAGACAGCTTTCTGTTTGCTTTATTGATGACTGATTGCCAGTCCTTGTGAAAGTCACCCTCGTATGTCAAAAATGGAGACAGCGGTGGCGGCTGCCGATTGACATTGACGAGAGGTGAAGATCGATTGTATATGATGTCTTGTTCCAATCTTAGGCTTATTTTCTCCAGTGATGCTCTTGGTTCTTGAAGTTTTCTTATTTGGTTGAGGAAGTCTTGAAGCTGGCTGTACACCTCAATTAAAATAATTGTCGGATCTTCCCCCATTCAGAGACATGGTCTGAGAACAAGATAAAAGTGATGATTAAAAGTTGGATATAAACATCATGTTATAAGAGAATTTTAAAGATGAAAATTCCAGATGCATTATGAATTTAACAGATAGGATAAGTTGGAATGATGTCCAGACAGAATAAATTCAAGAATCACAGGATTTACGTGAAATATAGATATGACATAATTCTAGGTAGAATTAAATGGCAAAACAAATTAATGCCTTGCTAGACGCGTTTCGACTAAACCAGTGTATGGCAAGTCTCTTCAGTAGCTGATATGTTTAAAATGTGTAGCTTTCATGCTACCAAATGTCATAATATAGAATATTGTTATAGAAAGGTTAGGTTTAGGGTAATAGATAACCGGAGTTTAACGGACCCCTACCATGCCTACTCATGCATTAGATCTGTAAGAATGCCGATAATGGATTCGTCATCCGTGTCGAGGGTGATATTTTTCTTGTCAACAGAGTCCTCTGAAGTAAAAGCAGCTCGGATAAGAGAGTCGCTAAGATTTTTGCCCGTTTATAGGCAATCAGAGGGGACTTAGGAAAAATGACCGATAATGTTGGGTGATCACGGATTATGTTCCAATGTTTTGTTAGAGCATTCTTTAAGTTCTTTGTCTTAATACATGGTGTATATTCGAACTTAAAATTAATGGTATTTCAGTTGATTTTGCTTTGGTTATCAAAGCAGCGGCTCTGTCAGAATGTGTGATTGCTTTTGATATGTTATCAAAATATTCTGCTGTATAGCCTCTGTGAATCAGTCGTTCTCTGAATAAAGCGACATTTGAAGTAAAATCGACCTCGTTATTGCAGAGTCGTAAATGTCTAAGAATTTCACCTTTGATAAAACCTTTGAAGCAAGCTTCAGGATGGCAAGATGTTTTAGGTAAATATTGGAAAGTTTCGCATGATTTGATAAAAGTGCAAGTGTCGAGAATGCGACTATCTGCAAAACGTTTCCCTTTGAAAATATTAATATCGAGATATGATATTTTATCAAAGGATGATTCAAAAGTGAATTTCAAAGTGCGGTGTAACTGATTAATTTGGTCAACAAAATCTTTAAGTTCAGATATAGAACCGGAAAAAGAGAAGGATATCATCTCTGTATCTTTTCCAAACAAGAATTTGATCTGATAATGATAATATTTGATTTTCCAAGATATGGAATGCAATATCGGCAATTTCTGGAGATGATTCGGAACCCATCGCAACGCCAACTGTTTGTAGATAAAAATCATTGTTAAATGAAAAACAGTTACGTTTAATGATTAGTTCAAGCATTTGTTTTATAAAAGTTGATGATGGTTTCGGTATGTTGTATAAATCTGAGTTTGCCGATATATAAGCCGATGTACAGGCAATGATTGCGTCATCTTGTGGAATGTTAGTGTACATTCCGACAACATCTAGAGTGACTAATAGGATGTCAGGTGGTAAGACTAAAACTTCCAATAATTTGATGATGTGATTGGTATCTTTCACATAGGTGGGTTGATTTACCACTATTGGAAGTAGAAAGTAGTCTAAAAATTCAGATAATTGTTGTGTAGGACTGCCACAACCAGAAATTATGGGACGACCGATAAATTTGGTCCCTTCTGGGGGCGTTTTATGAACCTTTGGTAAAAGGTAAAAAACTGGAGTCCGCACTGAATGATTCTTAGGATTAAGATATTTATAGATGTCCTCTGAGATTTCGTCGTTCTTGTACAACTTTGATGTTAAAACAGAAACTTCCGTTACAGTTTCAAATGTAATGTCATGCGTTATGCGTTTGTACTGGGAACCTGAGAGTTGACGAAGGGCCTCTGCCTGATAGTCCTCTTTATTGAGGATGGCAATACCCCTGCCTTTATCAAATTTCTTAATGATTATTGATGAGTCAGTTTTAAGTGTGGAAATGGCTTTAATTTCGGATTTCGATAAGTTTTTTGTTGAATGTTTAATCGAAATTTTAGCCAATTCTATCTTTGTTTCTTCAAAGTAGTTTTCCAGGTCGGTACTTGGCATAGGATATGGTTGCCATAGTGACGGAAGTCTGAATTTATGGTATGGTTTCCGTTGTTTGTTATGCATGTAATACTTCATTCTCATAGATTTGGTTAGATCATTGATAGCAGATAAAAGTGATCGTCTATGAGGAAGTCTGGGGGTTGGTATAAATTTTAAACCGTTGCTTAACAGATTTATTTCATCAATAGTTAAGACTTTATTTGATAGATTCTTGATATATCTTGTATTGGAGACAGATTTCGAAATCAAATTTTTCCGTTTAATGTGTCGTTTGCGACAACGGGAAAGATATCTCAAAGATTTCGATTTGGATATAGATGGTGATGTAATTTGCTTTAGAAAGCGTCTTGGGGCCATGGTAGGTCACAATAGGTATATAAATGATAAGATAAAGAAAAGATGATGATATTGTCTTAAAGATTTTTCTTTTTCTTAAACATGTGTGGTCCTGAAAAGGACCTTTGGGTTATAATGTTAGACGGTACTAACGTTTGCGCTTTCTAGCGTCATTGGATGATGTGAATGGTCGGTGAGAGAATTTATTTGTTCTCTTTTTTTGTGCCTCCAGAAGAATCGGGAACAATTTAGCTGCCTTTGATTTGTCGGATGTATCTGTCAGCTTGTCAATGTAGGTCCAGGCTTTCCTCTTTAGTTCCTCGATGTCTTTGCTAAGCTTTGTAGCTTTGGAACGATGGTGAGCAATCACCAGGTGAGACAGCTTTCTGTTTGCTTTATTGATGACTGATTGCCAGTCCTTGTGAAAGTCACCCTCGTATGTCAAAAATGGAGACAGCGGTGGCGGCTGCCGATTGACATTGACGAGAGGTGAAGATCGATTGTATATGATGTCTTGTTCCAATCTTAGGCTTATTTTCTCCAGTGATGCTCTTGGTTCTTGAAGTTTTCTTATTTGGTTGAGGAAGTCTTGAAGCTGGCTGTACACCTCATTTGACAAACGGAGGTTATCTTTAGGGAGACGGTACTCCCAGATGAATGCGGCTTCTCGTCTTCGCTGCTGGAGAAATCTGAGATGTCTGGAAGTTCAGGTTCTTTCGGCTTCTTTGCCGGGCTGGACTTCTTAGATCTCTCCACTCTGCTCAAGGATAAGGCTTTCTTCATGTCTTTGCTATATATTCCGGTCTATTCCGATATGAATGATGATGACAACGAGATAAACAGTGTATATATAGGAATATTGCGGACGTTAACGGCAATAAGAAGCTTCTGCATTGTGATTGGTCTCACTGGATGGTGTGCAACGATGTGCAACGTATAATGACAACATTCTGTGCTAGATAAAATGTAACAAATCCTTAAAATTAAGGATACTAGAAACAGAATGATGTAGGATATGATGTAAAATGATAAATTTATGGTTAAATTATCAGATAGTGACCAAAGATCCAAAATTACAGCAAAATTGAGATATTCAAAATGCTTCAAAACACTAGCACAAATTACTGTGTGAAGTGTATACGGATAGTGTGGTACAGTTGCACCCAGATAATACGATGTTTAGAAAGGGCTCAGATGAGATAGCACCTTTAAAATACAAATATCTTGAAATCCGAGCTATCTTCCGATTAATGGAAAATAAACACCTCTGAAGATCGTTTAAGATACACGGGTAACGACCACGACGTCTCACATCAACGATGGAGAAGCAGAATACAATTAAAATAATTGTCGGATCTTCCCCCATTCAGAGACATGGTCTGAGAACAAGATAAAAGTGATGATTAAAAGTTGGATATAAACATCATGTTATAAGAGAATTTTAAAGATGAAAATTCCAGATGCATTATGAATTTAACAGATAGGATAAGTTGGAATGATGTCCAGACAGAATAAATTCAAGAATCACGGGATTTACGTGAAATATAGATATGACATAATTCTAGGTAGAATTAAATGGCAAAACAAATTAATGCCTTGCTAGACGCGTTTCGACTAAACCAGTGTATGGCAAGTCTCTTCAGTAGCTGATATGTTTAAAATGTGTAGCTTTCATGCTACCAAATGTCATAATATAGAATATTGTTATAGAAAGGTTAGGTTTAGGGTAATAGATAACCGGAGTTTAACCGGACCCCTACCATGCCTACTCATGCATTAGATCTGTAAGAATGCCGATAATGGATTCGTCATCCGTGTCGAGGGTGATATTTTTCTTGTCAACAGAGTCCTCTGAAGTAAAAGCAGCTCGGATAAGAGAGTCGCTAAGATTTTTGCCCGTTTATAGGCAATCAGGGGACTTAGGAAAAATGACCGATAATGTTGGGTGATCACGGATTATGTTCCAATGTTTTGTTAGAGCATTCTTTAAGTTCTTTGTCTTAATACATGGTGTATATTCGAACTTAAAAATTAATGGTATTTCAGTTGATTTTGCTTTGGTTATCAAAGCAGCGGCTCTGTCAGAATGTGTGATTGCTTTTGATATGTTATCAAAATATTCTGCTGTATAGCCTCTGTGAATCAGTCGTTCTCTGAATAAAGCGACATTTGAAGTAAAATCGACCTCGTTATTGCAGAGTCGTAAATGTCTAAGAATTTCACCTTTGATAAAACCTTTGAAGCAAGCTTCAGGATGGCAAGATGTTTTAGGTAAATATTGGAAAGTTTCGCATGATTTGATAAAAGTGCAAGTGTCGAGAATGCGACTATCTGCAAAACGTTTCCCTTTGAAAATATTAATATCGAGATATGATATTTTATCAAAGGATGATTCAAAAGTGAATTTCAAAGTGCGGTGTAACTGATTAATTTGGTCAACAAAATCTTTAAGTTCAGATATAGAACCGGAAAAAGAGAAGGATATCATCTCTGTATCTTTTCCAAACAAGAATTTGATCTGATAATGATAATATTTGATTTTCCAAGATATGGAATGCAATATCGGCAATTTCTGGAGATGATTCGGAACCCATCGCAACGCCAACTGTTTGTAGATAAAAATCATTGTTAAATGAAAAACAGTTACGTTTAATGATTAGTTCAAGCATTTGTTTTATAAAAGTTGATGATGGTTTCGGTATGTTGTATAAATCTGAGTTTGCCGATATATAAGCCGATGTACAGGCAATGATTGCGTCATCTTGTGGAATGTTAGTGTACATTCCGACAACATCTAGAGTGACTAATAGGATGTCAGGTGGTAAGACTAAAACTTCCAATAATTTGATGATGTGATTGGTATCTTTCACATAGGTGGGTTGATTTACCACTATTGGAAGTAGAAAGTAGTCTAAAAATTCAGATAATTGTTGTGTAGGACTGCCACAACCAGAAATTATGGGACGACCGATAAATTTGGTCCCTTCTGGGGGCGTTTTATGAACCTTTGGTAAAAGGTAAAAAACTGGAGTCCGCACTGAATGATTCTTAGGATTAAGATATTTATAGATGTCCTCTGAGATTTCGTCGTTCTTGTACAACTTTGATGTTAAAACAGAAACTTCCGTTACAGTTTCAAATGTAATGTCATGCGTTATGCGTTTGTACTGGGAACCTGAGAGTTGACGAAGGGCCTCTGCCTGATAGTCCTCTTTATTGAGGATGGCAATACCCCTGCCTTTATCAAATTTTTTAATGATTATTGATGAGTCAGTTTTAAGTGTGGAAATGGCTTTAATTTCGGATTTCGATAAGTTTTTTGTTGAATGTTTAATCGAAATTTTAGCCAATTCTATCTTTGTTTCTTCAAAGTAGTTTTCCAGGTCGGTACTTGGCATAGGATATGGTTGCCATAGTGACGGAAGTCTGAATTTATGGTATGGTTTCCGTTGTTTGTTATGCATGTAATACTTCATTCTCATAGATTTGGTTAGATCATTGATAGCAGATAAAAGTGATCGTCTATGAGGAAGTCTGGGGGTTGGTATAAATTTTAAACCGTTGCTTAACAGATTTATTTCATCAATAGTTAAGACTTTATTTGATAGATTCTTGATATATCTTGTATTGAGACAGATTTCGAAATCAAATTTTTCCGTTTAATGTGTCGTTTGCGACAACGGGAAAGATATCTCAAAGATTTCGATTTGGATATAGATGGTGATGTAATTTGCTTTAGAAAGCGTCTTGGGGCCATGGTAGGTCACAATAGGTATATAAATGATAAGATAAAGAAAAGATGATGATATTGTCTTAAAGATTTTTCTTTTTCTTAAACATGTGTGGTCCTGAAAAGGACCTTTGGGTTATAATGTTAGACGGTACTAACGTTTGCGCTTTCTAGCGTCATTGGATGATGTGAATGGTCGGTGAGAGAATTTATTTGTTCTCTTTTTGTGCCTCCAGAAGAATCGGGAACAATTTAGCTGCCTTTGATTTGTCGGATGTATCTGTCAGCTTGTCAATGTAGGTCCAGGCTTTCCTCTTTAGTTCCTCGATGTCTTTGCTAAGCTTTGTAGCTTTGGAACGATGGTGAGCAATCACCAGGTGAGACAGCTTTCTGTTTGCTTTATTGATGACTGATTGCCAGTCCTTGTGAAAGTCACCCTCGTATGTCAAAAATGGAGACAGCGGTGGCGGCTGCCGATTGACATTGACGAGAGGTGAAGATCGATTGTATATGATGTCTTGTTCCAATCTTAGGCTTATTTTCTCCAGTGATGCTCTTGGTTCTTGAAGTTTTCTTATTTGGTTGAGGAAGTCTTGAAGCTGGCTGTACACCTCATTTGACAAACGGAGGTTATCTTTAGGGAGACGGTACTCCCAGATGAATGCGGCTTCTCGTCTTCGCTGCTGGAGAAATCTGAGATGTCTGGAAGTTCAGGTTCTTTCGGCTTCTTTGCCGGGCTGGACTTCTTAGATCTCTCCACTCTGCTCAAGGATAAGGCTTTCTTCATGTCTTTGCTATATATTCCGGTCTATTCCGATATGAATGATGATGACAACGAGATAAACAGTGTATATATAGGAATATTGCGGACGTTAACGGCAATAAGAAGCTTCTGCATTGTGATTGGTCTCACTGGATGGTGTGCAACGATGTGCAACGTATAATGACAACATTCTGTGCTAGATAAAATGTAACAAATCCTTAAAATTAAGGATACTAGAAACAGAATGATGTAGGATATGATGTAAAATGATAAATTTATGGTTAAATTATCAGATAGTGACCAAAGATCCAAAATTACAGCAAAATTGAGATATTCAAAATGCTTCAAAACACTAGCACAAATTACTGTGTGAAGTGTATACGGATAGTGTGGTACAGTTGCACCCAGATAATACGATGTTTAGAAAGGGCTCAGATGAGATAGCACCTTTAAAATACAAATATCTTGAAATCCGAGCTATCTTCCGATTAATGGAAAATAAACACCTCTGAAGATCGTTTAAGATACACGGGTAACGACCACGACGTCTCACATCAACGATGGAGAAGCAGAATACAATTAAAATAATTGTCGGATCTTCCCCCATTCAGAGACATGGTCTGAGAACAAGATAAAAGTGATGATTAAAAGTTGGATATAAACATCATGTTATAAGAGAATTTTAAAGATGAAAATTCCAGATGCATTATGAATTTAACAGATAGGATAAGTTGGAATGATGTCCAGACAGAATAAATTCAAGAATCACGGGATTTACGTGAAATATAGACATGACATAATTCTAGGTAGAATTAAATGGCAAAACAAATTAATGCCTTGCTAGACGCGTTTCGACTAAACCAGTGTATGGCAAGTCTCTTCAGTAGCTGATATGTTTAAAATGTGTAGCTTTCATGCTACCAAATGTCATAATATAGAATATTGTTATAGAAAGGTTAGGTTTAGGGTAATAGATAACCGGAGTTTAACCGGACCCCTACCATGCCTACTCATGCATTAGATCTGTAAGAATGCCGATAATGGATTCGTCATCCGTGTCGAGGGTGATATTTTTCTTGTCAACAGAGTCCTCTGAAGTAAAAGCAGCTCGGATAAGAGAGTCGCTAAGATTTTTGCCCGTTTATAGGCAATCAGAGGGGACTTAGGAAAAATGACCGATAATGTTGGGTGATCACGGATTATGTTCCAATGTTTTGTTAGAGCATTCTTTAAGTTCTTTGTCTTAATACATGGTGTATATTCGAACTTAAAAATTAATGGTATTTCAGTTGATTTTGCTTTGGTTATCAAAGCAGCGGCTCTGTCAGAATGTGTGATTGCTTTTGATATGTTATCAAAATATTCTGCTGTATAGCCTCTGTGAATCAGTCGTTCTCTGAATAAAGCGACATTTGAAGTAAAATCGACCTCGTTATTGCAGAGTCGTAAATGTCTAAGAATTTCACCTTTGATAAAACCTTTGAAGCAAGCTTCAGGATGGCAAGATGTTTTAGGTAAATATTGGAAAGTTTCGCATGATTTGATAAAAGTGCAAGTGTCGAGAATGCGACTATCTGCAAAACGTTTCCCTTTGAAAATATTAATATCGAGATATGATATTTTATCAAAGGATGATTCAAAAGTGAATTTCAAAGTGCGGTGTAACTGATTAATTTGGTCAACAAAATCTTTAAGTTCAGATATAGAACCGGAAAAAAGAGAAGGATATCATCTCTGTATCTTTTCCAAACAAGAATTTGATCTGATAATGATAATATTTGATTTTCCAAGATATGGAATGCAATATCGGCAATTTCTGGAGATGATTCGGAACCCATCGCAACGCCAACTGTTTGTAGATAAAAATCATTGTTAAATGAAAAACAGTTACGTTTAATGATTAGTTCAAGCATTTGTTTTATAAAAGTTGATGATGGTTTCGGTATGTTGTATAAATCTGAGTTTGCCGATATATAAGCCGATGTACAGGCAATGATTGCGTCATCTTGTGGAATGTTAGTGTACATTCCGACAACATCTAGAGTGACTAATAGGATGTCAGGTGGTAAGACTAAAACTTCCAATAATTTGATGATGTGATTGGTATCTTTCACATAGGTGGGTTGATTTACCACTATTGGAAGTAGAAAGTAGTCTAAAAATTCAGATAATTGTTGTGTAGGACTGCCACAACCAGAAATTATGGGACGACCGATAAATTTGGTCCCTTCTGGGGGCGTTTTATGAACCTTTGGTAAAAGGTAAAAAACTGGAGTCCGCACTGAATGATTCTTAGGATTAAGATATTTATAGATGTCCTCTGAGATTTCGTCGTTCTTGTACAACTTTGATGTTAAAACAGAAACTTCCGTTACAGTTTCAAATGTAATGTCATGCGTTATGCGTTTGTACTGGGAACCTGAGAGTTGACGAAGGGCCTCTGCCTGATAGTCCTCTTTATTGAGGATGGCAATACCCTGCCTTTATCAAATTTTTAATGATTATTGATGAGTCAGTTTTAAGTGTGGAAATGGCTTTAATTTCGGATTTCGATAAGTTTTTTGTTGAATGTTTAATCGAAATTTTAGCCAATTCTATCTTTGTTTCTTCAAAGTAGTTTTCCAGGTCGGTACTTGGCATAGGATATGGTTGCCATAGTGACGGAAGTCTGAATTTATGGTATGGTTTCCGTTGTTTGTTATGCATGTAATACTTCATTCTCATAGATTTGGTTAGATCATTGATAGCAGATAAAAGTGATCGTCTATGAGGAAGTCTGGGGGTTGGTATAAATTTTAAACCGTTGCTTAACAGATTTATTTCATCAATAGTTAAGACTTTATTTGATAGATTCTTGATATATCTTGTATTGGAGACAGATTTCGAAATCAAATTTTTCCGTTTAATGTGTCGTTTGCGACAACGGGAAAGATATCTCAAAGATTTCGATTTGGATATAGATGGTGATGTAATTTGCTTTAGAAAGCGTCTTGGGGCCATGGTAGGTCACAATAGGTATATAAATGATAAGATAAAGAAAAGATGATGATATTGTCTTAAAGATTTTTTTTTCTTAAACATGTGTGGTCCTGAAAAGGACCTTTGGGTTATAATGTTAGACGTACTAACGTTTGCGCTTTCTAGCGTCATTGGATGATGTGAATGGTCGGTGAGAGAATTTATTTGTTCTCTTTTTTGTGCCTCCAGAAGAATCGGGAACAATTTAGCTGCCTTTGATTTGTCGGATGTATCTGTCAGCTTGTCAATGTAGGTCCAGGCTTTCCTCTTTAGTTCCTCGATGTCTTTGCTAAGCTTTGTAGCTTTGGAACGATGGTGAGCAATCACCAGGTGAGACAGCTTTCTGTTTGCTTTATTGATGACTGATTGCCAGTCCTTCAGAAAGTCACCCTCGTATGTCAAAAATGGAGACAGCGGTGGCGGCTGCCGATTGACATTGACGAGAGGTGAAGATCGATTGTATATGATGTCTTGTTCCAATCTTAGGCTTATTTTCTCCAGTGATGCTCTTGGTTCTTGAAGTTTTCTTATTTGGTTGAGGAAGTCTTGAAGCTGGCTGTACACCTCATTTGACAAACGGAGGTTATCTTTAGGGAGACGGTACTCCCAGATGAATGCGGCTTCTCGTCTTCGCTGCTGGAGAAATCTGAGATGTCTGGAAGTTCAGGTTCTTTCGGCTTCTTTGCCGGGCTGGACTTCTTAGATCTCTCCACTCTGCTCAAGGATAAGGCTTTCTTCATGTCTTTGCTATATATTCCGGTCTATTCCGATATGAATGATGATGACAACGAGATAAACAGTGTATATATAGGAATATTGCGGACGTTAACGGCAATAAGAAGCTTCTGCATTGTGATTGGTCTCACTGGATGGTGTGCAACGATGTGCAACGTATAATGACAACATTCTGTGCTAGATAAAATGTAACAAATCCTTAAAATTAAGGATACTAGAAACAGAATGATGTAGGATATGATGTAAAATGATAAATTTATGGTTAAATTATCAGATAGTGACCAAAGATCCAAAATTACAGCAAAATTGAGATATTCAAAATGCTTCAAAACACTAGCACAAATTACTGTGTGAAGTGTATACGGATAGTGTGGTACAGTTGCACCCAGATAATACGATGTTTAGAAAGGGCTCAGATGAGATAGCACCTTTAAAATACAAATATCTTGAAATCCGAGCTATCTTCCGATTAATGGAAAATAAACACCTCTGAAGATCGTTTAAGATACACGGGTAACGACCACGACGTCTCACATCAACGATGGAGAAGCAGAATACAATTAAAATAATTGTCGGATCTTCCCCCATTCAGAGACATGGTCTGAGAACAAGATAAAAGTGATGATTAAAAGTTGGATATAAACATCATGTTATAAGAGAATTTTAAAGATGAAAATTCCAGATGCATTATGAATTTAACAGATAGGATAAGTTGGAATGATGTCCAGACAGAATAAATTCAAGAATCACGGGATTTACGTGAAATATAGACATGACATAATTCTAGGTAGAATTAAATGGCAAAACAAATTAATGCCTTGCTAGACGCGTTTCGACTAAACCAGTGTATGGCAAGTCTCTTCAGTAGCTGATATGTTTAAAATGTGTAGCTTTCATGCTACCAAATGTCATAATATAGAATATTGTTATAGAAAGGTTAGGTTTAGGGTAATAGATAACCGGAGTTTAACCGGACCCCTACCATGCCTACTCATGCATTAGATCTGTAAGAATGCCGATAATGGATTCGTCATCCGTGTCGAGGGTGATATTTTTCTTGTCAACAGAGTCCTCTGAAGTAAAAGCAGCTCGGATAAGAGAGTCGCTAAGATTTTTTGCCCGTTTATAGGCAATCAGAGGGGACTTAGGAAAAATGACCGATAATGTTGGGTGATCACGGATTATGTTCCAATGTTTTGTTAGAGCATTCTTTAAGTTCTTTGTCTTAATACATGGTGTATATTCGAACTTAAAAATTAATGGTATTTCAGTTGATTTTGCTTTGGTTATCAAAGCAGCGGCTCTGTCAGAATGTGTGATTGCTTTTGATATGTTATCAAAATATTCTGCTGTATAGCCTCTGTGAATCAGTCGTTCTCTGAATAAAGCGACATTTGAAGTAAAATCGACCTCGTTATTGCAGAGTCGTAAATGTCTAAGAATTTCACCTTTGATAAAACCTTTGAAGCAAGCTTCAGGATGGCAAGATGTTTTAGGTAAATATTGGAAAGTTTCGCATGATTTGATAAAAGTGCAAGTGTCGAGAATGCGACTATCTGCAAAACGTTTCCCTTTGAAAATATTAATATCGAGATATGATATTTTATCAAAGGATGATTCAAAAGTGAATTTCAAAGTGCGGTGTAACTGATTAATTTGGTCAACAAAATCTTTAAGTTCAGATATAGAACCGGAAAAAAGAGAAGGATATCATCTCTGTATCTTTTCCAAACAAGAATTTGATCTGATAATGATAATATTTGATTTTCCAAGATATGGAATGCAATATCGGCAATTTCTGGAGATGATTCGGAACCCATCGCAACGCCAACTGTTTGTAGATAAAAATCATTGTTAAATGAAAAACAGTTACGTTTAATGATTAGTTCAAGCATTTGTTTTATAAAAGTTGATGATGGTTTCGGTATGTTGTATAAATCTGAGTTTGCCGATATATAAGCCGATGTACAGGCAATGATTGCGTCATCTTGTGGAATGTTAGTGTACATTCCGACAACATCTAGAGTGACTAATAGGATGTCAGGTGGTAAGACTAAAACTTCCAATAATTTGATGATGTGATTGGTATCTTTCACATAGGTGGGTTGATTTACCACTATTGGAAGTAGAAAGTAGTCTAAAAATTCAGATAATTGTTGTGTAGGACTGCCACAACCAGAAATTATGGGACGACCGATAAATTTGGTCCCTTCTGGGGGCGTTTTATGAACCTTTGGTAAAAGGTAAAAAACTGGAGTCCGCACTGAATGATTCTTAGGATTAAGATATTTATAGATGTCCTCTGAGATTTCGTCGTTCTTGTACAACTTTGATGTTAAAACAGAAACTTCCGTTACAGTTTCAAATGTAATGTCATGCGTTATGCGTTTGTACTGGGAACCTGAGAGTTGACGAAGGGCCTCTGCCTGATAGTCCTCTTTATTGAGGATGGCAATACCCTGCCTTTATCAAATTTTTAATGATTATTGATGAGTCAGTTTTAAGTGTGGAAATGGCTTTAATTTCCGGATTTCGATAAGTTTTTTGTTGAATGTTTAATCGAAATTTTAGCCAATTCTATCTTTGTTTCTTCAAAGTAGTTTTCCAGGTCGGTACTTGGCATAGGATATGGTTGCCATAGTGACGGAAGTCTGAATTTATGGTATGGTTTCCGTTGTTTGTTATGCATGTAATACTTCATTCTCATAGATTTGGTTAGATCATTGATAGCAGATAAAAGTGATCGTCTATGAGGAAGTCTGGGGGTTGGTATAAATTTTAAACCGTTGCTTAACAGATTTATTTCATCAATAGTTAAGACTTTATTTGATAGATTCTTGATATATCTTGTATTGGAGACAGATTTCGAAATCAAATTTTTCCGTTTAATGTGTCGTTTGCGACAACGGGAAAGATATCTCAAAGATTTCGATTTGGATATAGATGGTGATGTAATTTGCTTTAGAAAGCGTCTTGGGGCCATGGTAGGTCACAATAGGTATATAAATGATAAGATAAAGAAAAGATGATGATATTGTCTTAAAGATTTTTCTTTTTCTTAAACATGTGTGGTCCTGAAAAGGACCTTTGGGTTATAATGTTAGACGGTACTAACGTTTGCGCTTTCTAGCGTCATTGGATGATGTGAATGGTCGGTGAGAGAATTTATTTGTTCTCTTTTTGTGCCTCCAGAAGAATCGGGAACAATTTAGCTGCCTTTGATTTGTCGGATGTATCTGTCAGCTTGTCAATGTAGGTCCAGGCTTTCCTCTTTAGTTCCTCGATGTCTTTGCTAAGCTTTGTAGCTTTGGAACGATGGTGAGCAATCACCAGGTGAGACAGCTTTCTGTTTGCTTTATTGATGACTGATTGCCAGTCCTTGTGAAAGTCACCCTCGTATGTCAAAAATGGAGACAGCGGTGGCGGCTGCCGATTGACATTGACGAGAGGTGAAGATGAATGCGGCTTCTCGTCTTCGCTGCTAGAGAAATCTGAGATGTCTGGAAGTTCAGGTTCTTTCGGCTTCTTTGCCGGGCTGGACTTCTTAGATCTCTCCACTCTGCTCAAGGATAAGGCTTTCTTCATGTCTTTGCTATATATTCCGGTCTATTCCGATATGAATGATGATGACAACGAGATAAACAGTGTATATATAGGAATATTGCGGACGTTAACGGCAATAAGAAGCTTCTGCATTGTGATTGGTCTCACTGGATGGTGTGCAACGATGTGCAACGTATAATGACAACATTCTGTGCTAGATAAAATGTAACAAATCCTTAAAATTAAGGATACTAGAAACAGAATGATGTAGGATATGATGTAAAATGATAAATTTATGGTTAAATTATCAGATAGTGACCAAAGATCCAAAATTACAGCAAAATTGAGATATTCAAAATGCTTCAAAACACTAGCACAAATTACTGTGTGAAGTGTATACGGATAGTGTGGTACAGTTGCACCCAGATAATACGATGTTTAGAAAGGGCTCAGATGAGATAGCACCTTTAAAATACAAATATCTTGAAATCCGAGCTATCTTCCGATTAATGGAAAATAAACACCTCTGAAGATCGTTTAAGATACACGGGTAACGACCACGACGTCTCACATCAACGATGGAGAAGCAGAATACAATTAAAATAATTGTCGGATCTTCCCCCATTCAGAGACATGGTCTGAAAACAAGATAAAAGTGATGATTAAAAGTTGGATATAAACATCATGTTATAAGAGAATTTTAAAGATGAAAATTCCAGATGCATTATGAATTTAACAGATAGGATAAGTTGGAATGATGTCCAGACAGAATAAATTCAAGAATCACGGGATTTACGTGAAATATAGATATGACATAATTCTAGGTAGAATTAAATGGCAAAACAAATTAATGCCTTGCTAGACGCGTTTCGACTAAACCAGTGTATGGCAAGTCTCTTCAGTAGCTGATATGTTTAAAATGTGTAGCTTTCATGCTACCAAATGTCATAATATAGAATATTGTTATAGAAAGGTTAGGTTTAGGGTAATAGATAACCGGAGTTTAACGGACCCCTACCATGCCTACTCATGCATTAGATCTGTAAGAATGCCGATAATGGATTCGTCATCCGTGTCGAGGGTGATATTTTTCTTGTCAACAGAGTCCTCTGAAGTAAAGCAGCTCGGATAAGAGAGTCGCTAAGATTTTTGCCCGTTTATAGGCAATCAGAGGGGACTTAGGAAAAATGACCGATAATGTTGGGTGATCACGGATTATGTTCCAATGTTTTGTTAGAGCATTCTTTAAGTTCTTTGTCTTAATACATGGTGTATATTCGAACTTAAAAATTAATGGTATTTCAGTTGATTTTGCTTTGGTTATCAAAGCAGCGGCTCTGTCAGAATGTGTGATTGCTTTTGATATGTTATCAAAATATTCTGCTGTATAGCCTCTGTGAATCAGTCGTTCTCTGAATAAAGCGACATTTGAAGTAAAATCGACCTCGTTATTGCAGAGTCGTAAATGTCTAAGAATTTCACCTTTGATAAAACCTTTGAAGCAAGCTTCAGGATGGCAAGATGTTTTAGGTAAATATTGGAAAGTTTCGCATGATTTGATAAAAGTGCAAGTGTCGAGAATGCGACTATCTGCAAAACGTTTCCCTTTGAAAATATTAATATCGAGATATGATATTTTATCAAAGGATGATTCAAAAGTGAATTTCAAAGTGCGGTGTAACTGATTAATTTGGTCAACAAAATCTTTAAGTTCAGATATAGAACCGGAAAAAAAGAGAAGGATATCATCTCTGTATCTTTTCCAAACAAGAATTTGATCTGATAATGATAATATTTGATTTTCCAAGATATGGAATGCAATATCGGCAATTTCTGGAGATGATTCGGAACCCATCGCAACGCCAACTGTTTGTAGATAAAAATCATTGTTAAATGAAAAACAGTTACGTTTAATGATTAGTTCAAGCATTTGTTTTATAAAAGTTGATGATGGTTTCGGTATGTTGTATAAATCTGAGTTTGCCGATATATAAGCCGATGTACAGGCAATGATTGCGTCATCTTGTGGAATGTTAGTGTACATTCCGACAACATCTAGAGTGACTAATAGGATGTCAGGTGGTAAGACTAAAACTTCCAATAATTTAATGATGTGATTGGTATCTTTCACATAGGTGGGTTGATTTACCACTATTGGAAGTAGAAAGTAGTCTAAAAATTCAGATAATTGTTGTGTAGGACTGCCACAACCAGAAATTATGGGACGACCGATAAATTTGGTCCCTTCTGGGGGCGTTTTATGAACCTTTGGTAAAAGGTAAAAAACTGGAGTCCGCACTAAATGATTCTTAGGATTAAGATATTTATAGATGTCCTCTGAGATTTCGTCGTTCTTGTACAACTTTGATGTTAAAACATAAACTTCCGTTACAGTTTCAAATGTAATGTCATGCGTTATGCGTTTGTACTGGGAACCTGAGAGTTGACGAAGGGCCTCTGCCTGATAGTCCTTTTTATTGAGGATGGCAATACCCCTGCCTTTATCAAATTTCTTAATGATTATTGATGAGTCAGTTTTAAGTGCGGAGATGGCTTTAATTTCGGATTTCGATAAGTTTTTTGTTGAATGTTTAATCGAAATTTTAGCCAATTCTATCTTTGTTTCTTCAAAGTAGTTTTCCAGGTCGGTACTTGGCATAGGATGTGGTTGCCATGGTGACGGAAGTCTGAATTTATGGTATGGTTTCCATTGTTTGTTATGCATGTAATACTTCATTCTCATAGATTTGGTTAGATCATTGATAGCAGATAAAAGTGATCGTCTATGAGGAAGTCTGGGGTTGGTATAAATTTTAAAACCTTAAAGTTTTTATTTCATTTTAAGACTTTATTTGATAGATTCTTGATATATCTTGTATTACAGATTTCGAAATCAAATTTTTCGTTTAATGTGTCGTTTGCGACAACGGGAAAGATATCAAAGATTTGATTTGGATATAGATGGTGATGTAATTTGCTTTAGAAAGCATGGGGCCATGGTAGGTCACAATAGGTATATAAATGATAAGATAAAAAAGATGATGATATTGTCTTAAAGACCTTAAAATGTGTGGTCTGAAAAGGACCAATGTTAGAGTACTAACGTTTGCGCTTTCTAGCGTCATTGGATGATTGAATGGTCGGTGAGAGAATTTATTTGTTCTCTTTTTTTATATCCAGAAGAATCGGGAACAACACTGTTTATTTGTCGGATGTATCTGTCAGCTTGTCATCAGGTCCATTCTTTATATGTCTTTCTAAGCTTTGTAGCTTTGAACCGGAATATGAGACAGCTTTCTGTTTGCTTTATTGATGACTGATTGCCAAGAATGTCTTTGCTCAAAAATGGAGACATGCCGATTGACATTGACGAGAGGTGAAGATCGATTGTAAATGATGTCTTGTTATCCTCTTGAGCAGAGAATGGAGAGATCTAAGAAGTCCAGCCCGGCAAAGAAGCCGAAAGAACCTGAACTTCCAGACATCTCAGATTTCTCCAGCAGCGAAGACGAGAAGCCGCATTCATCTGGGAGTACCGTCTCCCTAAAGATAACCTCCGTTTGTCAAATGAGGTGTACAGCCAGCTTCAAGACTTCCTCAACCAAATAAGAAAACTTCAAGAACCAAGAGCATCACTGGAGAAAATAAGCCTCAGATTGGAACAAGACATCATTTACAATCGATCTTCACCTCTCGTCAATGTCAATCGGCAGCCACCACCGCTGTCTCCATTTTTGACATACGAGGGTGACTTTCACAAGGACTGGCAATCAGTCATCAATAAAGCAAACAGAAAGCTGTCTCACCTGGTGATTGCTCACCATCGTTCCAAAGCTACAAAGCTTAGCAAAGACATTGAGGAACTAAAGAGGAAAGCCTGGACCTACATTGACAAGCTGACAGATACATCCGACAAATCAAAGGCAGCTAAATTGTTCCCGATTCTTCTGGAGGCATAAAAAAAGAGAACAAATAAATTCTCTCACCGACCATTCACATCATCCAATGACGCTAGAAAGCGCAAACGTTAGTACCGTCTAACATTATAACCCAAAGGTCCTTTTCAGGACCACACATGTTTAAGAAAGAGAAAAATCTTTAAGACAATATCATCATCTTTTTTTTATCTTATCATTTATATACCTATTGTGACCTACCATGGCCCCAAGACGCTTTCTAAAGCAAATTATATCACCATCTATATCCAGATCGAAATCTTTGAGATATCTTTCCGGTGTCGCAAACGACAAATAAAACGGAAAAATTTGATTTCGAAATCTGTCTCCAATACAAGATATATCAAGAATCTATCGAACAAAGTCTTAACTATTGATGAAATAAATCTGTTAAGCAACGGTTTAAAATTTATACCAACCCCCAGACTTCCTCATAGACGATCACTTTTATCTGCTATCAATGATCTAACCAAATCTATGAGAATGAAGTATTACATGCATAACAAACAATGGAAACCATACCATAAATTCAGACTTCCGTCACCATGGCAACCACATCCTATGCCAAGTACCGACCTGGAAAACTACTTTGAAGAAACAAAGATAGAATTGGCTAAAATTTCGATTAAACAATCAACAAAAAACTTATCGAAATCCGAAATTAAAGCCATCTCCGCACTTAAAACTGACTCATCAATAATCATTAAGAAATTTGATAAAGGCAGGGGTATTGCCATTCTCAATAAAAAGGACTATCAGGCAGAGGCCCTTCGTCAACTCTCAGGTTCCCAGTACAAACGCATAACGCATGACATTACATTTGAAACTGTAACGGAAGTTTCTGTTTTAACATCAAAGTTGTACAAGAACGACGAAATCTCAGAGGACATCTATAAATATCTTAATCCTAAGAATCATTTAGTGCGGACTCAGTTTTTACCTTTTACCAAAGGTTCATAAAACGACCCCAGAAGGGACCAAATTTATCGGTCGTCCCATAATTTCTGGTTGTGGCAGTCCTACACAACAATTATCTGAATTTTTAGACTACTTTCTACTTCCAATAGTGGTAAATCAACCCACCTATGTGAAAGATACCAATCACATCATTAAATTATTGGAAGTTTTAGTCTTACCACCTGACATCCTATTAGTCACTCTAGATGTTGTCGGAATGTACACTAACATTCCACAAGATGACGCAATCATTGCCTGTACATCGGCTTATATATCGGCAAACTCAGACTTATACAACATACCGAAACCATCTTCAACTTTTATCAAACAAATGCTTGAACTAATCATTAAACGTAACTGTTTTTCATTTAACAATGATTTTTATCTACAAACAGTTGGCGTTGCGATGGGTTCCGAATCATCTCCAGAAATTGCTGATATTGCATTCCATATCTTGGAAAATCAAATATTATCATGATCAGATCAAATTCTTGTTTGGAAAAGATACAGAGATGATATCCTTCTCTTTTTTTCCGGTTCTATATCTGAACTTAAAGATTTTGTTGACCAAATTAATCAGTTACACCGTACTTTGAAATTCACTTTTGAATCATCCTTTGATAAAATATCATATCTCGATATTAATATTTTCAAAGGGAAACGTTTCGCAGATAGTCGCATTCTCGACACTTGCACTTTTATCAAATCATGCGAAACTTTCCAATATTTACCTAAAACATCTTGCCATCCTGAAGCTTGCTTCAAAGGTTTTATCAAAGGTGAAATTCTTAGACATTTACGACTCTGCAATAACGAGGTCGATTTTACTTCAAATGTCGCTTTATTCAGAGAACGACTGATTCACAGAGGCTATACAGCAGAATATTTTGATAACATATCAAAAGCAATCACACATTCTGACAGAGCCGCTGCTTTGATAACCAAAGCAAAATCAACTGAAATACCATTAATTTTAAGTTCGAATATACACCATGTATTAAGACAAAGAACTTAAAGAATGCTCTAACAAAACATTGGAACATAATCCGTGATCACCCAACATTATCGGTCATTTTTCCTAAGTCCCCTCTGATTGCCTATAAACGGGCAAAAATCTTAGCGACTCTCTTATCCGAGCTGCTTTTACTTCAGAGGACTCTGTTGACAAGAAAAATATCACCCTCGACACGGATGACGAATCCATTATCGGCATTCTTACAGATCTAATGCATGAGTAGGCATGGTAGGGTCCGGTTAAACTCCGGTTATCTATTACCCTAAACCTAACCTTTCTATAACAATATTCTATATTATGACATTTGGTAGCATGAAAGCTACACATTTTAAACATATCAGCTACTGAAGAGACTTGCCATACACTGGTTTAGTCGAAACGCGTCTAGCAAGGCATTAATTTGTTTTGCCATTTAATTCTACCTAGAATTATGTCATATCTATATTTCACGTAAATCCCGTGATTCTTGAATTTATTCTGTCTGGACATCATTCCAACTTATCCTATCTGTTAAATTCATAATGCATCTGGAATTTTCATCTTTAAAATTCTCTTATAACATGATGTTTATATCCAACTTTTAATCATCACTTTTATCTTGTTTTCAGACCATGTCTCTGAATGGGGGAAGATCCGACAATTATTTTAATTGTATTCTGCTTCTCCATCGTTGATGTGAGACGTCGTGGTCGTTACCCGTGTATCTTAAACGATCTTCAGAGGTGTTTATTTTCCATCAATCGGAAGATAGCTCGGATTTCAAGATATTTGTATTTTAAAGGTGCTATCTCATCTGAGCCCTTTCTAAACATCGTATTATCTGGGTGCAACTGTACCACACTATCCGTATACACTTCACACAGTAATTTGTGCTAGTGTTTTGAAGCATTTTGAATATCTCAATTTTGCTGTAATTTTGGATCTTTGGTCACTATCTGATAATTTAACCATAAATTTATCATTTTACATCATATCCTACATCATTCTGTTTCTAGTATCCTTAATTTTAAGGATTTGTTACATTTTATCTAGCACAGAATGTTGTCATTATACGTTGCACATCGTTGCACACCATCCAGTGAGACCAATCACAATGCAGAAGCTTCTTATTGCCGTTAACGTCCGCAATATTCCTATATATACACTGTTTATCTCGTTGTCATCATCATTCATATCGGAATAGACCGGAATATATAGCAAAGACATGAAGAAAGCCTTATCCTTGAGCAGAGTGGAGAGATCTAAGAAGTCCAGCCCGGCAAAGAAGCCGAAAGAACCTGAACTTCCAGACATCTCAGATTTCTCCAGCAGCGAAGACGAGAAGCCGCATTCATCTGGGAGTACCGTCTCCCTAAAGATAACCTCCGTTTGTCAAATGAGGTGTACAGCCAGCTTCAAGACTTCCTCAACCAAATAAGAAAACTTCAAGAACCAAGAGCATCACTGGAGAAAATAAGCCTAAGATTGGAACAAGACATCATATACAATCGATCTTCACCTCTCGTCAATGTCAATCGGCAGCCGCCACCGCTGTCTCCATTTTTGACATACGAGGGTGACTTTCACAAGGACTGGCAATCAGTCATCAATAAAGCAAACAGAAAGCTGTCTCACCTGGTGATTGCTCACCATCGTTCCAAAGCTACAAAGCTTAGCAAAGACATCGAGGAACTAAAGAGGAAAGCCTGGACCTACATTGACAAGCTGACAGATACATCCGACAAATCAAAGGCAGCTAAATTGTTCCCGATTCTTCTGGAGGCACAAAAAAAGAGAACAAATAAATTCTCTCACCGACCATTCACATCATCCAATGACGCTAGAAAGCGCAAACGTTAGTACCGTCTAACATTATAACCCAAAGGTCCTTTTCAGGACCACACATGTTTAAGAAAAAGAAAAATCTTTAAGACAATATCATCATCTTTTCTTTATCTTATCATTTATATACCTATTGTGACCTACCATGGCCCCAAGACGCTTTCTAAAGCAAATTACATCACCATCTATATCCAAATCGAAATCTTTGAGATATCTTTCCCGTTGTCGCAAACGACACATTAAACGGAAAAATTTGATTTCGAAATCTGTCTCCAATACAAGATATATCAAGAATCTATCAAATAAAGTCTTAACTATTGATGAAATAAATCTGTTAAGCAACGGTTTAAAATTTATACCAACCCCCAGACTTCCTCATAGACGATCACTTTTATCTGCTATCAATGATCTAACCAAATCTATGAGAATGAAGTATTACATGCATAACAAACAACGGAAACCATACCATAAATTCAGACTTCCGTCACTATGGCAACCATATCCTATGCCAAGTACCGACCTGGAAAACTACTTTGAAGAAACAAAGATAGAATTGGCTAAAATTTCGATTAAACATTCAACAAAAAACTTATCGAAATCCGAAATTAAAGCCATTTCCACACTTAAAACTGACTCATCAATAATCATTAAAAAATTTGATAAAGGCAGGGGTATTGCCATCCTCAATAAAGAGGACTATCAGGCAGAGGCCCTTCGTCAACTCTCAGGTTCCCAGTACAAACGCATAACGCATGACATTACATTTGAAACTGTAACGGAAGTTTCTGTTTTAACATCAAAGTTGTACAAGAACGACGAAATCTCAGAGGACATCTATAAATATCTTAATCCTAAGAATCATTCAGTGCGGACTCCAGTTTTTTACCTTTTACCAAAGGTTCATAAAACGCCCCAGAAGGGACCAAATTTATCGGTCGTCCCATAATTTCTGGTTGTGGCAGTCCTACACAACAATTATCTGAATTTTTAGACTACTTTCTACTTCCAATAGTGGTAAATCAACCCACCTATGTGAAAGATACCAATCACATCATCAAATTATTGGAAGTTTTAGTCTTACCACCTGACATCCTATTAGTCACTCTAGATGTTGTCGGAATGTACACTAACATTCCACAAGATGACGCAATCATTGCCTGTACATCGGCTTATATATCGGCAAACTCAGATTTATACAACATACCGAAACCATCATCAACTTTTATAAAACAAATGCTTGAACTAATCATTAAACGTAACTGTTTTTCATTTAACAATGATTTTTATCTACAAACAGTTGGCGTTGCGATGGGTTCGAATCATCTCCAGAAATTGCCGATATTGCATTCCATATCTTGGAAAATCAAATATTATCATTATCAGATCAAATTCTTGTTTGGAAAAGATACAGAGATGATATCCTTCTCTTTTTCCGGTTCTATATCTGAACTTAAAGATTTTGTTGACCAAATTAATCAGTTACACCGCACTTTGAAATTCACTTTTGAATCATCCTTTGATAAAATATCATATCTCGATATTAATATTTTCAAAGGAAACGTTTGCAGATAGTCGCATTCTCGACACTTGCACTTTTATCAAATCATGCGAAACTTTCCAATATTTACCTAAAACATCTTGCCATCCTGAAGCTTGCTTCAAAGGTTTTATCAAAGGTGAAATTCTTAGACATTTACGACTCTGCAATAACGAGGTCGATTTTACTTCAAATGTCGCTTTATTCAGAGAACGACTGATTCACAGAGGCTATACAGCAGAATATTTTGATAACATATCAAAAGCAATCACACATTCTGACAGAGCCGCTGCTTTGATAACCAAAGCAAAATCAACTGAAATACCATTAATTTTTAAGTTCGAATATACACCATGTATTAAGACAAAGAACTTAAAGAATGCTCTAACAAAACATTGGAACATAATCCGTGATCACCCAACATTATCGGTCATTTTCCTAAGTCCCCTCTGATTGCCTATAAACGGGCAAAAATCTTAGCGACTCTCTTATCCGAGCTGCTTTTACTTCAGAGGACTCTGTTGACAAGAAAAATATCACCCTCGACACGGATGACGAATCCATTATCGGCATTCTTACAGATCTAATGCATGAGTAGGCATGGTAGGGGTCGGTTAAACTCCGGTTATCTATTACCCTAAACCTAACCTTTCTATAACAATATTCTATATTATGACATTTGGTAGCATGAAAGCTACACATTTTAAACATATCAGCTACTGAAGAGACTTGCCATACACTGGTTTAGTCGAAACGCGTCTAGCAAGGCATTAATTTGTTTTGCCATTTAATTCTACCTAGAATTATGTCATATCTATATTTCACGTAAATCCCGTGATTCTTGAATTTATTCTGTCTGGACATCATTCCAACTTATCCTATCTGTTAAATTCATAATGCATCTGGAATTTTCATCTTTAAAATTCTCTTATAACATGATGTTTATATCCAACTTTTAATCATCACTTTTATCTTGTTCTCAGACCATGTCTCTGAATGGGGGAAGATCCGACAATTATTTTAATTGTATTCTGCTTCTCCATCGTTGATGTGAGACGTCGTGGTCGTTACCCGTGTATCTTAAACGATCTTCAGAGGTGTTTATTTTCCATTAATCGGAAGATAGCTCGGATTTCAAGATATTTGTATTTTAAAGGTGCTATCTCATCTGAGCCCTTTCTAAACATCGTATTATCTGGGTGCAACTGTACCACACTATCCGTATACACTTCACACAGTAATTTGTGCTAGTGTTTTGAAGCATTTTGAATATCTCAATTTTGCTGTAATTTTGGATCTTTGGTCACTATCTGATAATTTAACCATAAATTTATCATTTTACATCATATCCTACATCATTCTGTTTCTAGTATCCTTAATTTTAAGGATTTGTTACATTTTATCTAGCACAGAATGTTGTCATTATACGTTGCACATCGTTGCACACCATCCAGTGAGACCAATCACAATGCAGAAGCTTCTTATTGCCGTTAACGTCCGCAATATTCCTATATATACACTGTTTATCTCGTTGTCATCATCATTCATATCGGAATAGACCGGAATATATAGCAAAGACATGAAGAAAGCCTTATCCTTGAGCAGAGTGGAGAGATCTAAGAAGTCCAGCCCGGCAAAGAAGCCGAAAGAACCTGAACTTCCAGACATCTCAGATTTCTCCAGCAGCGAAGACGAGAAGCCGCATTCATCTGGGAGTACCGTCTCCCTAAAGATAACCTCCGTTTGTC
Source organism: Chiridota heheva (assembly GCA_020152595.1). NCBI lineage: Eukaryota > Metazoa > Echinodermata > Holothuroidea > Apodida > Chiridotidae > Chiridota > Chiridota heheva. The sequence goes on from JAIGNY010000497.1 coordinate 28,213, forward strand.
AAATGAGGTGTACAGCCAGCTTCAAGACTTCCTCAACCAAATAAGAAAACTTCAAGAACCAAGAGCATCACTGGAGAAAATAAGCCTAAGATTGGAACAAGACATCATATACAATCGATCTTCACCTCTCGTCAATGTCAATCGGCAGCCGCCACCGCTGTCTCCATTTTTGACATACGAGGGTGACTTTCACAAGGACTGGCAATCAGTCATCAATAAAGCAAACAGAAAGCTGTCTCACCTGGTGATTGCTCACCATCGTTCCAAAGCTACAAAGCTTAGCAAAGACATCGAGGAACTAAAGAGGAAAGCCTGGACCTACATTGACAAGCTGACAGATACATCCGACAAATCAAAGGCAGCTAAATTGTTCCCGATTCTTCTGGAGGCACAAAAAAAGAGAACAAATAAATTCTCTCACCGACCATTCACATCATCCAATGACGCTAGAAAGCGCAAACGTTAGTACCGTCTAACATTATAACCCAAAGGTCCTTTTCAGGACCACACATGTTTAAGAAAAAGAAAAATCTTTAAGACAATATCATCATCTTTTCTTTATCTTATCATTTATATACCTATTGTGACCTACCATGGCCCCAAGACGCTTTCTAAAGCAAATTACATCACCATCTATATCCAAATCGAAATCTTTGAGATATCTTTCCCGTTGTCGCAAACGACACATTAAACGGAAAAATTTGATTTCGAAATCTGTCTCCAATACAAGATATATCAAGAATCTATCAAATAAAGTCTTAACTATTGATGAAATAAATCTGTTAAGCAACGGTTTAAAATTTATACCAACCCCCAGACTTCCTCATAGACGATCACTTTTATCTGCTATCAATGATCTAACCAAATCTATGAGAATGAAGTATTACATGCATAACAAACAACGGAAACCATACCATAAATTCAGACTTCCGTCACTATGGCAACCATATCCTATGCCAAGTACCGACCTGGAAAACTACTTTGAAGAAACAAAGATAGAATTGGCTAAAATTTCGATTAAACATTCAACAAAAAACTTATCGAAATCCGAAATTAAAGCCATTTCCACACTTAAAACTGACTCATCAATAATCATTAAAAAATTTGATAAAGGCAGGGTATTGCCATCCTCAATAAAGAGGACTATCAGGCAGAGGCCCTTCGTCAACTCTCAGGTTCCCAGTACAAACGCATAACGCATGACATTACATTTGAAACTGTAACGGAAGTTTCTGTTTTAACATCAAAGTTGTACAAGAACGACGAAATCTCAGAGGACATCTATAAATATCTTAATCCTAAGAATCATTCAGTGCGGACTCAGTTTTTTACCTTTTACCAAAGGTTCATAAAACGCCCCAGAAGGGACCAAATTTATCGGTCGTCCCATAATTTCTGGTTGTGGCAGTCCTACACAACAATTATCTGAATTTTTAGACTACTTTCTACTTCCAATAGTGGTAAATCAACCCACCTATGTGAAAGATACCAATCACATCATCAAATTATTGGAAGTTTTAGTCTTACCACCTGACATCCTATTAGTCACTCTAGATGTTGTCGGAATGTACACTAACATTCCACAAGATGACGCAATCATTGCCTGTACATCGGCTTATATATCGGCAAACTCAGATTTATACAACATACCGAAACCATCATCAACTTTTATAAAACAAATGCTTGAACTAATCATTAAACGTAACTGTTTTTCATTTAACAATGATTTTTATCTACAAACAGTTGGCGTTGCGATGGGTTCGAATCATCTCCAGAAATTGCCGATATTGCATTCCATATCTTGGAAAATCAAATATTATCATTATCAGATCAAATTCTTGTTTGGAAAAGATACAGAGATGATATCCTTCTCTTTTTCCGGTTCTATATCTGAACTTAAAGATTTTGTTGACCAAATTAATCAGTTACACCGCACTTTGAAATTCACTTTTGAATCATCCTTTGATAAAATATCATATCTCGATATTAATATTTTCAAAGGGAAACGTTTCGCAGATAGTCGCATTCTCGACACTTGCACTTTTATCAAATCATGCGAAACTTTCCAATATTTACCTAAAACATCTTGCCATCCTGAAGCTTGCTTCAAAGGTTTTATCAAAGGTGAAATTCTTAGACATTTACGACTCTGCAATAACGAGGTCGATTTTACTTCAAATGTCGCTTTATTCAGAGAACGACTGATTCACAGAGGCTATACAGCAGAATATTTTGATAACATATCAAAAGCAATCACACATTCTGACAGAGCCGCTGCTTTGATAACCAAAGCAAAATCAACTGAAATACCATTAATTTTTAAGTTCGAATATACACCATGTATTAAGACAAAGAACTTAAAGAATGCTCTAACAAAACATTGGAACATAATCCGTGATCACCCAACATTATCGGTCATTTTTCCTAAGTCCCCTCTGATTGCCTATAAACGGGCAAAAAATCTTAGCGACTCTCTTATCCGAGCTGCTTTTACTTCAGAGGACTCTGTTGACAAGAAAAATATCACCCTCGACACGGATGACGAATCCATTATCGGCATTCTTACAGATCTAATGCATGAGTAGGCATGGTAGGGGTCCGGTTAAACTCCGGTTATCTATTACCCTAAACCTAACCTTTCTATAACAATATTCTATATTATGACATTTGGTAGCATGAAAGCTACACATTTTAAACATATCAGCTACTGAAGAGACTTGCCATACACTGGTTTAGTCGAAACGCGTCTAGCAAGGCATTAATTTGTTTTGCCATTTAATTCTACCTAGAATTATGTCATATCTATATTTCACGTAAATCCCGTGATTCTTGAATTTATTCTGTCTGGACATCATTCCAACTTATCCTATCTGTTAAATTCATAATGCATCTGGAATTTTCATCTTTAAAATTCTCTTATAACATGATGTTTATATCCAACTTTTAATCATCACTTTTATCTTGTTCTCAGACCATGTCTCTGAATGGGGGAAGATCCGACAATTATTTTAATTGTATTCTGCTTCTCCATCGTTGATGTGAGACGTCGTGGTCGTTACCCGTGTATCTTAAACGATCTTCAGAGGTGTTTATTTTCCATTAATCGGAAGATAGCTCGGATTTCAAGATATTTGTATTTTAAAGGTGCTATCTCATCTGAGCCCTTTCTAAACATCGTATTATCTGGGTGCAACTGTACCACACTATCCGTATACACTTCACACAGTAATTTGTGCTAGTGTTTTGAAGCATTTTGAATATCTCAATTTTGCTGTAATTTTGGATCTTTGGTCACTATCTGATAATTTAACCATAAATTTATCATTTTACATCATATCCTACATCATTCTGTTTCTAGTATCCTTAATTTTAAGGATTTGTTACATTTTATCTAGCACAGAATGTTGTCATTATACGTTGCACATCGTTGCACACCATCCAGTGAGACCAATCACAATGCAGAAGCTTCTTATTGCCGTTAACGTCCGCAATATTCCTATATATACACTGTTTATCTCGTTGTCATCATCATTCATATCGGAATAGACCGGAATATATAGCAAAGACATGAAGAAAGCCTTATCCTTGAGCAGAGTGGAGAGATCTAAGAAGTCCAGCCCGGCAAAGAAGCCGAAAGAACCTGAACTTCCAGACATCTCAGATTTCTCCAGCAGCGAAGACGAGAAGCCGCATTCATCTGGGAGTACCGTCTCCCTAAAGATAACCTCCGTTTGTCAAATGAGGTGTACAGCCAGCTTCAAGACTTCCTCAACCAAATAAGAAAACTTCAAGAACCAAGAGCATCACTGGAGAAAATAAGCCTAAGATTGGAACAAGACATCATATACAATCGATCTTCACCTCTCGTCAATGTCAATCGGCAGCCGCCACCGCTGTCTCCATTTTTGACATACGAGGGTGACTTTCACAAGGACTGGCAATCAGTCATCAATAAAGCAAACAGAAAGCTGTCTCACCTGGTGATTGCTCACCATCGTTCCAAAGCTACAAAGCTTAGCAAAGACATCGAGGAACTAAAGAGGAAAGCCTGGACCTACATTGACAAGCTGACAGATACATCCGACAAATCAAAGGCAGCTAAATTGTTCCCGATTCTTCTGGAGGCACAAAAAGAGAACAAATAAATTCTCTCACCGACCATTCACATCATCCAATGACGCTAGAAAGCGCAAACGTTAGTACCGTCTAACATTATAACCCAAAGGTCCTTTTCAGGACCACACATGTTTAAGAAAAAGAAAAATCTTTAAGACAATATCATCATCTTTTCTTTATCTTATCATTTATATACCTATTGTGACCTACCATGGCCCCAAGACGCTTTCTAAAGCAAATTACATCACCATCTATATCCAAATCGAAATCTTTGAGATATCTTTCCCGTTGTCGCAAACGACACATTAAACGGAAAAATTTGATTTCGAAATCTGTCTCCAATACAAGATATATCAAGAATCTATCAAATAAAGTCTTAACTATTGATGAAATAAATCTGTTAAGCAACGGTTTAAAATTTATACCAACCCCCAGACTTCCTCATAGACGATCACTTTTATCTGCTATCAATGATCTAACCAAATCTATGAGAATGAAGTATTACATGCATAACAAACAACGGAAACCATACCATAAATTCAGACTTCCGTCACTATGGCAACCATATCCTATGCCAAGTACCGACCTGGAAAACTACTTTGAAGAAACAAAGATAGAATTGGCTAAAATTTCGATTAAACATTCAACAAAAAACTTATCGAAATCCGAAATTAAAGCCATTTCCACACTTAAAACTGACTCATCAATAATCATTAAAAAATTTGATAAAGGCAGGGGTATTGCCATCCTCAATAAAGAGGACTATCAGGCAGAGGCCCTTCGTCAACTCTCAGGTTCCCAGTACAAACGCATAACGCATGACATTACATTTGAAACTGTAACGGAAGTTTCTGTTTTAACATCAAAGTTGTACAAGAACGACGAAATCTCAGAGGACATCTATAAATATCTTAATCCTAAGAATCATTCAGTGCGGACTCCAGTTTTTTACCTTTTACCAAAGGTTCATAAAACGCCCCAGAAGGGACCAAATTTATCGGTCGTCCCATAATTTCTGGTTGTGGCAGTCCTACACAACAATTATCTGAATTTTTAGACTACTTTCTACTTCCAATAGTGGTAAATCAACCCACCTATGTGAAAGATACCAATCACATCATCAAATTATTGGAAGTTTTAGTCTTACCACCTGACATCCTATTAGTCACTCTAGATGTTGTCGGAATGTACACTAACATTCCACAAGATGACGCAATCATTGCCTGTACATCGGCTTATATATCGGCAAACTCAGATTTATACAACATACCGAAACCATCATCAACTTTTATAAAACAAATGCTTGAACTAATCATTAAACGTAACTGTTTTTCATTTAACAATGATTTTTATCTACAAACAGTTGGCGTTGCGATGGGTTCGAATCATCTCCAGAAATTGCCGATATTGCATTCCATATCTTGGAAAATCAAATATTATCATTATCAGATCAAATTCTTGTTTGGAAAAGATACAGAGATGATATCCTTCTCTTTTTCCGGTTCTATATCTGAACTTAAAGATTTTGTTGACCAAATTAATCAGTTACACCGCACTTTGAAATTCACTTTTGAATCATCCTTTGATAAAATATCATATCTCGATATTAATATTTTCAAAGGGAAACGTTTTGCAGATAGTCGCATTCTCGACACTTGCACTTTTATCAAATCATGCGAAACTTTCCAATATTTACCTAAAACATCTTGCCATCCTGAAGCTTGCTTCAAAGGTTTTATCAAAGGTGAAATTCTTAGACATTTACGACTCTGCAATAACGAGGTCGATTTTACTTCAAATGTCGCTTTATTCAGAGAACGACTGATTCACAGAGGCTATACAGCAGAATATTTTGATAACATATCAAAAGCAATCACACATTCTGACAGAGCCGCTGCTTTGATAACCAAAGCAAAATCAACTGAAATACCATTAATTTTTAAGTTCGAATATACACCATGTATTAAGACAAAGAACTTAAAGAATGCTCTAACAAAACATTGGAACATAATCCGTGATCACCCAACATTATCGGTCATTTTTCCTAAGTCCTCTGATTGCCTATAAACGGGCAAAAAATCTTAGCGACTCTCTTATCCGAGCTGCTTTTACTTCAGAGGACTCTGTTGACAAGAAAAATATCACCCTCGACACGGATGACGAATCCATTATCGGCATTCTTACAGATCTAATGCATGAGTAGGCATGGTAGGGGTCCGGTTAAACTCCGGTTATCTATTACCCTAAACCTAACCTTTCTATAACAATATTCTATATTATGACATTTGGTAGCATGAAAGCTACACATTTTAAACATATCAGCTACTGAAGAGACTTGCCATACACTGGTTTAGTCGAAACGCGTCTAGCAAGGCATTAATTTGTTTTGCCATTTAATTCTACCTAGAATTATGTCATATCTATATTTCACGTAAATCCCGTGATTCTTGAATTTATTCTGTCTGGACATCATTCCAACTTATCCTATCTGTTAAATTCATAATGCATCTGGAATTTTCATCTTTAAAATTCTCTTATAACATGATGTTTATATCCAACTTTTAATCATCACTTTTATCTTGTTCTCAGACCATGTCTCTGAATGGGGGAAGATCCGACAATTATTTTAATTGTATTCTGCTTCTCCATCGTTGATGTGAGACGTCGTGGTCGTTACCCGTGTATCTTAAACGATCTTCAGAGGTGTTTATTTTCCATTAATCGGAAGATAGCTCGGATTTCAAGATATTTGTATTTTAAAGGTGCTATCTCATCTGAGCCCTTTCTAAACATCGTATTATCTGGGTGCAACTGTACCACACTATCCGTATACACTTCACACAGTAATTTGTGCTAGTGTTTTGAAGCATTTTGAATATCTCAATTTTGCTGTAATTTTGGATCTTTGGTCACTATCTGATAATTTAACCATAAATTTATCATTTTACATCATATCCTACATCATTCTGTTTCTAGTATCCTTAATTTTAAGGATTTGTTACATTTTATCTAGCACAGAATGTTGTCATTATACGTTGCACATCGTTGCACACCATCCAGTGAGACCAATCACAATGCAGAAGCTTCTTATTGCCGTTAACGTCCGCAATATTCCTATATATACACTGTTTATCTCGTTGTCATCATCATTCATATCGGAATAGACCGGAATATATAGCAAAGACATGAAGAAAGCCTTATCCTTGAGCAGAGTGGAGAGATCTAAGAAGTCCAGCCCGGCAAAGAAGCCGAAAGAACCTGAACTTCCAGACATCTCAGATTTCTCCAGCAGCGAAGACGAGAAGCCGCATTCATCTGGGAGTACCGTCTCCCTAAAGATAACCTCCGTTTGTCAAATGAGGTGTACAGCCAGCTTCAAGACTTCCTCAACCAAATAAGAAAACTTCAAGAACCAAGAGCATCACTGGAGAAAATAAGCCTAAGATTGGAACAAGACATCATATACAATCGATCTTCACCTCTCGTCAATGTCAATCGGCAGCCGCCACCGCTGTCTCCATTTTTGACATACGAGGGTGACTTTCACAAGGACTGGCAATCAGTCATCAATAAAGCAAACAGAAAGCTGTCTCACCTGGTGATTGCTCACCATCGTTCCAAAGCTACAAAGCTTAGCAAAGACATCGAGGAACTAAAGAGGAAAGCCTGGACCTACATTGACAAGCTGACAGATACATCCGACAAATCAAAGGCAGCTAAATTGTTCCCGATTCTTCTGGAGGCACAAAAAGAGAACAAATAAATTCTCTCACCGACCATTCACATCATCCAATGACGCTAGAAAGCGCAAACGTTAGTACCGTCTAACATTATAACCCAAAGGTCCTTTTCAGGACCACACATGTTTAAGAAAAGAAAAATCTTTAAGACAATATCATCATCTTTTCTTTATCTTATCATTTATATACCTATTGTGACCTACCATGGCCCCAAGACGCTTTCTAAAGCAAATTACATCACCATCTATATCCAAATCGAAATCTTTGAGATATCTTTCCCGTTGTCGCAAACGACACATTAAACGGAAAAATTTGATTTCGAAATCTGTCTCCAATACAAGATATATCAAGAATCTATCAAATAAAGTCTTAACTATTGATGAAATAAATCTGTTAAGCAACGGTTTAAAATTTATACCAACCCCCAGACTTCCTCATAGACGATCACTTTTATCTGCTATCAATGATCTAACCAAATCTATGAGAATGAAGTATTACATGCATAACAAACAACGGAAACCATACCATAAATTCAGACTTCCGTCACTATGGCAACCATATCCTATGCCAAGTACCGACCTGGAAAACTACTTTGAAGAAACAAAGATAGAATTGGCTAAAATTTCGATTAAACATTCAACAAAAAACTTATCGAAATCCGAAATTAAAGCCATTTCCACACTTAAAACTGACTCATCAATAATCATTAAAAAATTTGATAAAGGCAGGGGTATTGCCATCCTCAATAAAGAGGACTATCAGGCAGAGGCCCTTCGTCAACTCTCAGGTTCCCAGTACAAACGCATAACGCATGACATTACATTTGAAACTGTAACGGAAGTTTCTGTTTTAACATCAAAGTTGTACAAGAACGACGAAATCTCAGAGGACATCTATAAATATCTTAATCCTAAGAATCATTCAGTGCGGACTCCAGTTTTTTTACCTTTTACCAAAGGTTCATAAAACGCCCCCCAGAAGGGACCAAATTTATCGGTCGTCCCATAATTTCTGGTTGTGGCAGTCCTACACAACAATTATCTGAATTTTTAGACTACTTTCTACTTCCAATAGTGGTAAATCAACCCACCTATGTGAAAGATACCAATCACATCATCAAATTATTGGAAGTTTTAGTCTTACCACCTGACATCCTATTAGTCACTCTAGATGTTGTCGGAATGTACACTAACATTCCACAAGATGACGCAATCATTGCCTGTACATCGGCTTATATATCGGCAAACTCAGATTTATACAACATACCGAAACCATCATCAACTTTTATAAAACAAATGCTTGAACTAATCATTAAACGTAACTGTTTTTCATTTAACAATGATTTTTATCTACAAACAGTTGGCGTTGCGATGGGTTCGAATCATCTCCAGAAATTGCCGATATTGCATTCCATATCTTGGAAAATCAAATATTATCATTATCAGATCAAATTCTTGTTTGGAAAAGATACAGAGATGATATCCTTCTCTTTTTCCGGTTCTATATCTGAACTTAAAGATTTTGTTGACCAAATTAATCAGTTACACCGCACTTTGAAATTCACTTTTGAATCATCCTTTGATAAAATATCATATCTCGATATTAATATTTTCAAAGGGAAACGTTTTGCAGATAGTCGCATTCTCGACACTTGCACTTTTATCAAATCATGCGAAACTTTCCAATATTTACCTAAAACATCTTGCCATCCTGAAGCTTGCTTCAAAGGTTTTATCAAAGGTGAAATTCTTAGACATTTACGACTCTGCAATAACGAGGTCGATTTTACTTCAAATGTCGCTTTATTCAGAGAACGACTGATTCACAGAGGCTATACAGCAGAATATTTTGATAACATATCAAAAGCAATCACACATTCTGACAGAGCCGCTGCTTTGATAACCAAAGCAAAATCAACTGAAATACCATTAATTTTTAAGTTCGAATATACACCATGTATTAAGACAAAGAACTTAAAGAATGCTCTAACAAAACATTGGAACATAATCCGTGATCACCCAACATTATCGGTCATTTTTCCTAAGTCCCCTCTGATTGCCTATAAACGGGCAAAAAATCTTAGCGACTCTCTTATCCGAGCTGCTTTTACTTCAGAGGACTCTGTTGACAAGAAAAATATCACCCTCGACACGGATGACGAATCCATTATCGGCATTCTTACAGATCTAATGCATGAGTAGGCATGGTAGGGGTCCGGTTAAACTCCGGTTATCTATTACCCTAAACCTAACCTTTCTATAACAATATTCTATATTATGACATTTGGTAGCATGAAAGCTACACATTTTAAACATATCAGCTACTGAAGAGACTTGCCATACACTGGTTTAGTCGAAACGCGTCTAGCAAGGCATTAATTTGTTTTGCCATTTAATTCTACCTAGAATTATGTCATATCTATATTTCACGTAAATCCCGTGATTCTTGAATTTATTCTGTCTGGACATCATTCCAACTTATCCTATCTGTTAAATTCATAATGCATCTGGAATTTTCATCTTTAAAATTCTCTTATAACATGATGTTTATATCCAACTTTTAATCATCACTTTTATCTTGTTCTCAGACCATGTCTCTGAATGGGGGAAGATCCGACAATTATTTTAATTGTATTCTGCTTCTCCATCGTTGATGTGAGACGTCGTGGTCGTTACCCGTGTATCTTAAACGATCTTCAGAGGTGTTTATTTTCCATTAATCGGAAGATAGCTCGGATTTCAAGATATTTGTATTTTAAAGGTGCTATCTCATCTGAGCCCTTTCTAAACATCGTATTATCTGGGTGCAACTGTACCACACTATCCGTATACACTTCACACAGTAATTTGTGCTAGTGTTTTGAAGCATTTTGAATATCTCAATTTTGCTGTAATTTTGGATCTTTGGTCACTATCTGATAATTTAACCATAAATTTATCATTTTACATCATATCCTACATCATTCTGTTTCTAGTATCCTTAATTTTAAGGATTTGTTACATTTTATCTAGCACAGAATGTTGTCATTATACGTTGCACATCGTTGCACACCATCCAGTGAGACCAATCACAATGCAGAAGCTTCTTATTGCCGTTAACGTCCGCAATATTCCTATATATACACTGTTTATCTCGTTGTCATCATCATTCATATCGGAATAGACCGGAATATATAGCAAAGACATGAAGAAAGCCTTATCCTTGAGCAGAGTGGAGAGATCTAAGAAGTCCAGCCCGGCAAAGAAGCCGAAAGAACCTGAACTTCCAGACATCTCAGATTTCTCCAGCAGCGAAGACGAGAAGCCGCATTCATCTGGGAGTACCGTCTCCCTAAAGATAACCTCCGTTTGTCAAATGAGGTGTACAGCCAGCTTCAAGACTTCCTCAACCAAATAAGAAAACTTCAAGAACCAAGAGCATCACTGGAGAAAATAAGCCTAAGATTGGAACAAGACATCATATACAATCGATCTTCACCTCTCGTCAATGTCAATCGGCAGCCGCCACCGCTGTCTCCATTTTTGACATACGAGGGTGACTTTCACAAGGACTGGCAATCAGTCATCAATAAAGCAAACAGAAAGCTGTCTCACCTGGTGATTGCTCACCATCGTTCCAAAGCTACAAAGCTTAGCAAAGACATCGAGGAACTAAAGAGGAAAGCCTGGACCTACATTGACAAGCTGACAGATACATCCGACAAATCAAAGGCAGCTAAATTGTTCCCGATTCTTCTGGAGGCACAAAAAAAGAGAACAAATAAATTCTCTCACCGACCATTCACATCATCCAATGACGCTAGAAAGCGCAAACGTTAGTACCGTCTAACATTATAACCCAAAGGTCCTTTTCAGGACCACACATGTTTAAGAAAAAAAAATCTTTAAGACAATATCATCATCTTTTCTTTATCTTATCATTTATATACCTATTGTGACCTACCATGGCCCCAAGACGCTTTCTAAAGCAAATTACATCACCATCTATATCCAAATCGAAATCTTTGAGATATCTTTCCCGTTGTCGCAAACGACACATTAAACGGAAAAATTTGATTTCGAAATCTGTCTCCAATACAAGATATATCAAGAATCTATCAAATAAAGTCTTAACTATTGATGAAATAAATCTGTTAAGCAACGGTTTAAAATTTATACCAACCCCCAGACTTCCTCATAGACGATCACTTTTATCTGCTATCAATGATCTAACCAAATCTATGAGAATGAAGTATTACATGCATAACAAACAACGGAAACCATACCATAAATTCAGACTTCCGTCACTATGGCAACCATATCCTATGCCAAGTACCGACCTGGAAAACTACTTTGAAGAAACAAAGATAGAATTGGCTAAAATTTCGATTAAACATTCAACAAAAAACTTATCGAAATCCGAAATTAAAGCCATTTCCACACTTAAAACTGACTCATCAATAATCATTAAAAAATTTGATAAAGGCAGGGTATTGCCATCCTCAATAAAGAGGACTATCAGGCAGAGGCCCTTCGTCAACTCTCAGGTTCCCAGTACAAACGCATAACGCATGACATTACATTTGAAACTGTAACGGAAGTTTCTGTTTTAACATCAAAGTTGTACAAGAACGACGAAATCTCAGAGGACATCTATAAATATCTTAATCCTAAGAATCATTCAGTGCGGACTCCAGTTTTTACCTTTTACCAAAGGTTCATAAAACGCCCCAGAAGGGACCAAATTTATCGGTCGTCCCATAATTTCTGGTTGTGGCAGTCCTACACAACAATTATCTGAATTTTTAGACTACTTTCTACTTCCAATAGTGGTAAATCAACCCACCTATGTGAAAGATACCAATCACATCATCAAATTATTGGAAGTTTTAGTCTTACCACCTGACATCCTATTAGTCACTCTAGATGTTGTCGGAATGTACACTAACATTCCACAAGATGACGCAATCATTGCCTGTACATCGGCTTATATATCGGCAAACTCAGATTTATACAACATACCGAAACCATCATCAACTTTTATAAAACAAATGCTTGAACTAATCATTAAACGTAACTGTTTTTCATTTAACAATGATTTTTATCTACAAACAGTTGGCGTTGCGATGGGTTCGAATCATCTCCAGAAATTGCCGATATTGCATTCCATATCTTGGAAAATCAAATATTATCATTATCAGATCAAATTCTTGTTTGGAAAAGATACAGAGATGATATCCTTCTCTTTTTCCGGTTCTATATCTGAACTTAAAGATTTTGTTGACCAAATTAATCAGTTACACCGCACTTTGAAATTCACTTTTGAATCATCCTTTGATAAAATATCATATCTCGATATTAATATTTTCAAAGGGAAACGTTTTGCAGATAGTCGCATTCTCGACACTTGCACTTTTATCAAATCATGCGAAACTTTCCAATATTTACCTAAAACATCTTGCCATCCTGAAGCTTGCTTCAAAGGTTTTATCAAAGGTGAAATTCTTAGACATTTACGACTCTGCAATAACGAGGTCGATTTTACTTCAAATGTCGCTTTATTCAGAGAACGACTGATTCACAGAGGCTATACAGCAGAATATTTTGATAACATATCAAAAGCAATCACACATTCTGACAGAGCCGCTGCTTTGATAACCAAAGCAAAATCAACTGAAATACCATTAATTTTAAGTTCGAATATACACCATGTATTAAGACAAAGAACTTAAAGAATGCTCTAACAAAACATTGGAACATAATCCGTGATCACCCAACATTATCGGTCATTTTTCCTAAGTCCCCTCTGATTGCCTATAAACGGGCAAAAATCTTAGCGACTCTCTTATCCGAGCTGCTTTTACTTCAGAGGACTCTGTTGACAAGAAAAATATCACCCTCGACACGGATGACGAATCCATTATCGGCATTCTTACAGATCTAATGCATGAGTAGGCATGGTAGGGGTCAGTTAAACTCCGGTTATCTATTACCCTAAACCTAACCTTTCTATAACAATATTCTATATTATGACATTTGGTAGCATGAAAGCTACACATTTTAAACATATCAGCTACTGAAGAGACTTGCCATACACTGGTTTAGTCGAAACGCGTCTAGCAAGGCATTAATTTGTTTTGCCATTTAATTCTACCTAGAATTATGTCATATCTATATTTCACGTAAATCCCGTGATTCTTGAATTTATTCTGTCTGGACATCATTCCAACTTATCCTATCTGTTAAATTCATAATGCATCTGGAATTTTCATCTTTAAAATTCTCTTATAACATGATGTTTATATCCAACTTTTAATCATCACTTTTATCTTGTTCTCAGACCATGTCTCTGAATGGGGGAAGATCCGACAATTATTTTAATTGTATTCTGCTTCTCCATCGTTGATGTGAGACGTCGTGGTCGTTACCCGTGTATCTTAAACGATCTTCAGAGGTGTTTATTTTCCATTAATCGGAAGATAGCTCGGATTTCAAGATATTTGTATTTTAAAGGTGCTATCTCATCTGAGCCCTTTCTAAACATCGTATTATCTGGGTGCAACTGTACCACACTATCCGTATACACTTCACACAGTAATTTGTGCTAGTGTTTTGAAGCATTTTGAATATCTCAATTTTGCTGTAATTTTGGATCTTTGGTCACTATCTGATAATTTAACCATAAATTTATCATTTTACATCATATCCTACATCATTCTGTTTCTAGTATCCTTAATTTTAAGGATTTGTTACATTTTATCTAGCACAGAATGTTGTCATTATACGTTGCACATCGTTGCACACCATCCAGTGAGACCAATCACAATGCAGAAGCTTCTTATTGCCGTTAACGTCCGCAATATTCCTATATATACACTGTTTATCTCGTTGTCATCATCATTCATATCGGAATAGACCGGAATATATAGCAAAGACATGAAGAAAGCCTTATCCTTGAGCAGAGTGGAGAGATCTAAGAAGTCCAGCCCGGCAAAGAAGCCGAAAGAACCTGAACTTCCAGACATCTCAGATTTCTCCAGCAGCGAAGACGAAGCCGCATTCATCTGGGAGTACCGTCTCCCTAAAGATAACCTCCGTTTGTCAAATGAGGTGTACAGCCAGCTTCAAGACTTCCTCAACCAAATAAGAAAACTTCAAGAACCAAGAGCATCACTGGAGAAAATAAGCCTAAGATTGGAACAAGACATCATATACAATCGATCTTCACCTCTCGTCAATGTCAATCGGCAGCCGCCACCGCTGTCTCCATTTTTGACATACGAGGGTGACTTTCACAAGGACTGGCAATCAGTCATCAATAAAGCAAACAGAAAGCTGTCTCACCTGGTGATTGCTCACCATCGTTCCAAAGCTACAAAGCTTAGCAAAGACATCGAGGAACTAAAGAGGAAAGCCTGGACCTACATTGACAAGCTGACAGATACATCCGACAAATCAAAGGCAGCTAAATTGTTCCCGATTCTTCTGGAGGCACAAAAAAAGAGAACAAATAAATTCTCTCACCGACCATTCACATCATCCAATGACGCTAGAAAGCGCAAACGTTAGTACCGTCTAACATTATAACCCAAAGGTCCTTTTCAGGACCACACATGTTTAAGAAAAAGAAAAATCTTTAAGACAATATCATCATCTTTTCTTTATCTTATCATTTATATACCTATTGTGACCTACCATGGCCCCAAGACGCTTTCTAAAGCAAATTACATCACCATCTATATCCAAATCGAAATCTTTGAGATATCTTTCCCGTTGTCGCAAACGACACATTAAACGGAAAAATTTGATTTCGAAATCTGTCTCCAATACAAGATATATCAAGAATCTATCAAATAAAGTCTTAACTATTGATGAAATAAATCTGTTAAGCAACGGTTTAAAATTTATACCAACCCCCAGACTTCCTCATAGACGATCACTTTTATCTGCTATCAATGATCTAACCAAATCTATGAGAATGAAGTATTACATGCATAACAAACAACGGAAACCATACCATAAATTCAGACTTCCGTCACTATGGCAACCATATCCTATGCCAAGTACCGACCTGGAAAACTACTTTGAAGAAACAAAGATAGAATTGGCTAAAATTTCGATTAAACATTCAACAAAAAACTTATCGAAATCCGAAATTAAAGCCATTTCCACACTTAAAACTGACTCATCAATAATCATTAAAAAATTTGATAAAGGCAGGGGGTATTGCCATCCTCAATAAAGAGGACTATCAGGCAGAGGCCCTTCGTCAACTCTCAGGTTCCCAGTACAAACGCATAACGCATGACATTACATTTGAAACTGTAACGGAAGTTTCTGTTTTAACATCAAAGTTGTACAAGAACGACGAAATCTCAGAGGACATCTATAAATATCTTAATCCTAAGAATCATTCAGTGCGGACTCCAGTTTTTTTACCTTTTACCAAAGGTTCATAAAACGCCCCCAGAAGGGACCAAATTTATCGGTCGTCCCATAATTTCTGGTTGTGGCAGTCCTACACAACAATTATCTGAATTTTTAGACTACTTTCTACTTCCAATAGTGGTAAATCAACCCACCTATGTGAAAGATACCAATCACATCATCAAATTATTGGAAGTTTTAGTCTTACCACCTGACATCCTATTAGTCACTCTAGATGTTGTCGGAATGTACACTAACATTCCACAAGATGACGCAATCATTGCCTGTACATCGGCTTATATATCGGCAAACTCAGATTTATACAACATACCGAAACCATCATCAACTTTTATAAAACAAATGCTTGAACTAATCATTAAACGTAACTGTTTTTCATTTAACAATGATTTTTATCTACAAACAGTTGGCGTTGCGATGGGTTCGAATCATCTCCAGAAATTGCCGATATTGCATTCCATATCTTGGAAAATCAAATATTATCATTATCAGATCAAATTCTTGTTTGGAAAAGATACAGAGATGATATCCTTCTCTTTTTCCGGTTCTATATCTGAACTTAAAGATTTTGTTGACCAAATTAATCAGTTACACCGCACTTTGAAATTCACTTTTGAATCATCCTTTGATAAAATATCATATCTCGATATTAATATTTTCAAAGGGAAACGTTTCGCAGATAGTCGCATTCTCGACACTTGCACTTTTATCAAATCATGCGAAACTTTCCAATATTTACCTAAAACATCTTGCCATCCTGAAGCTTGCTTCAAAGGTTTTATCAAAGGTGAAATTCTTAGACATTTACGACTCTGCAATAACGAGGTCGATTTTACTTCAAATGTCGCTTTATTCAGAGAACGACTGATTCACAGAGGCTATACAGCAGAATATTTTGATAACATATCAAAAGCAATCACACATTCTGACAGAGCCGCTGCTTTGATAACCAAAGCAAAATCAACTGAAATACCATTAATTTTTAAGTTCGAATATACACCATGTATTAAGACAAAGAACTTAAAGAATGCTCTAACAAAACATTGGAACATAATCCGTGATCACCCAACATTATCGGTCATTTTTCCTAAGTCCCCTCTGATTGCCTATAAACGGGCAAAAATCTTAGCGACTCTCTTATCCGAGCTGCTTTTACTTCAGAGGACTCTGTTGACAAGAAAAATATCACCCTCGACACGGATGACGAATCCATTATCGGCATTCTTACAGATCTAATGCATGAGTAGGCATGGTAGGGGTCCGGTTAAACTCCGGTTATCTATTACCCTAAACCTAACCTTTCTATAACAATATTCTATATTATGACATTTGGTAGCATGAAAGCTACACATTTTAAACATATCAGCTACTGAAGAGACTTGCCATACACTGGTTTAGTCGAAACGCGTCTAGCAAGGCATTAATTTGTTTTGCCATTTAATTCTACCTAGAATTATGTCATATCTATATTTCACGTAAATCCCGTGATTCTTGAATTTATTCTGTCTGGACATCATTCCAACTTATCCTATCTGTTAAATTCATAATGCATCTGGAATTTTCATCTTTAAAATTCTCTTATAACATGATGTTTATATCCAACTTTTAATCATCACTTTTATCTTGTTCTCAGACCATGTCTCTGAATGGGGGAAGATCCGACAATTATTTTAATTGTATTCTGCTTCTCCATCGTTGATGTGAGACGTCGTGGTCGTTACCCGTGTATCTTAAACGATCTTCAGAGGTGTTTATTTTCCATTAATCGGAAGATAGCTCGGATTTCAAGATATTTGTATTTTAAAGGTGCTATCTCATCTGAGCCCTTTCTAAACATCGTATTATCTGGGTGCAACTGTACCACACTATCCGTATACACTTCACACAGTAATTTGTGCTAGTGTTTTGAAGCATTTTGAATATCTCAATTTTGCTGTAATTTTGGATCTTTGGTCACTATCTGATAATTTAACCATAAATTTATCATTTTACATCATATCCTACATCATTCTGTTTCTAGTATCCTTAATTTTAAGGATTTGTTACATTTTATCTAGCACAGAATGTTGTCATTATACGTTGCACATCGTTGCACACCATCCAGTGAGACCAATCACAATGCAGAAGCTTCTTATTGCCGTTAACGTCCGCAATATTCCTATATATACACTGTTTATCTCGTTGTCATCATCATTCATATCGGAATAGACCGGAATATATAGCAAAGACATGAAGAAAGCCTTATCCTTGAGCAGAGTGGAGAGATCTAAGAAGTCCAGCCCGGCAAAGAAGCCGAAAGAACCTGAACTTCCAGACATCTCAGATTTCTCCAGCAGCGAAGACGAGAAGCCGCATTCATCTGGGAGTACCGTCTCCCTAAAGATAACCTCCGTTTGTCAAATGAGGTGTACAGCCAGCTTCAAGACTTCCTCAACCAAATAAGAAAACTTCAAGAACCAAGAGCATCACTGGAGAAAATAAGCCTAAGATTGGAACAAGACATCATATACAATCGATCTTCACCTCTCGTCAATGTCAATCGGCAGCCGCCACCGCTGTCTCCATTTTTGACATACGAGGGTGACTTTCACAAGGACTGGCAATCAGTCATCAATAAAGCAAACAGAAAGCTGTCTCACCTGGTGATTGCTCACCATCGTTCCAAAGCTACAAAGCTTAGCAAAGACATCGAGGAACTAAAGAGGAAAGCCTGGACCTACATTGACAAGCTGACAGATACATCCGACAAATCAAAGGCAGCTAAATTGTTCCCGATTCTTCTGGAGGCACAAAAAAAGAGAACAAATAAATTCTCTCACCGACCATTCACATCATCCAATGACGCTAGAAAGCGCAAACGTTAGTACCGTCTAACATTATAACCCAAAGGTCCTTTTCAGGACCACACATGTTTAAGAAAAAGAAAAATCTTTAAGACAATATCATCATCTTTTCTTTATCTTATCATTTATATACCTATTGTGACCTACCATGGCCCCAAGACGCTTTCTAAAGCAAATTACATCACCATCTATATCCAAATCGAAATCTTTGAGATATCTTTCCCGTTGTCGCAAACGACACATTAAACGGAAAAATTTGATTTCGAAATCTGTCTCCAATACAAGATATATCAAGAATCTATCAAATAAAGTCTTAACTATTGATGAAATAAATCTGTTAAGCAACGGTTTAAAATTTATACCAACCCCCAGACTTCCTCATAGACGATCACTTTTATCTGCTATCAATGATCTAACCAAATCTATGAGAATGAAGTATTACATGCATAACAAACAACGGAAACCATACCATAAATTCAGACTTCCGTCACTATGGCAACCATATCCTATGCCAAGTACCGACCTGGAAAACTACTTTGAAGAAACAAAGATAGAATTGGCTAAAATTTCGATTAAACATTCAACAAAAAACTTATCGAAATCCGAAATTAAAGCCATTTCCACACTTAAAACTGACTCATCAATAATCATTAAAAAAATTTGATAAAGGCAGGGTATTGCCATCCTCAATAAAGAGGACTATCAGGCAGAGGCCCTTCGTCAACTCTCAGGTTCCCAGTACAAACGCATAACGCATGACATTACATTTGAAACTGTAACGGAAGTTTCTGTTTTAACATCAAAGTTGTACAAGAACGACGAAATCTCAGAGGACATCTATAAATATCTTAATCCTAAGAATCATTCAGTGCGGACTCCAGTTTTTACCTTTTACCAAAGGTTCATAAAACGCCCCAGAAGGGACCAAATTTATCGGTCGTCCCATAATTTCTGGTTGTGGCAGTCCTACACAACAATTATCTGAATTTTTAGACTACTTTCTACTTCCAATAGTGGTAAATCAACCCACCTATGTGAAAGATACCAATCACATCATCAAATTATTGGAAGTTTTAGTCTTACCACCTGACATCCTATTAGTCACTCTAGATGTTGTCGGAATGTACACTAACATTCCACAAGATGACGCAATCATTGCCTGTACATCGGCTTATATATCGGCAAACTCAGATTTATACAACATACCGAAACCATCATCAACTTTTATAAAACAAATGCTTGAACTAATCATTAAACGTAACTGTTTTTCATTTAACAATGATTTTTATCTACAAACAGTTGGCGTTGCGATGGGTTCGAATCATCTCCAGAAATTGCCGATATTGCATTCCATATCTTGGAAAATCAAATATTATCATTATCAGATCAAATTCTTGTTTGGAAAAGATACAGAGATGATATCCTTCTCTTTTTCCGGTTCTATATCTGAACTTAAAGATTTTGTTGACCAAATTAATCAGTTACACCGCACTTTGAAATTCACTTTTGAATCATCCTTTGATAAAATATCATATCTCGATATTAATATTTTCAAAGGGAAACGTTTCGCAGATAGTCGCATTCTCGACACTTGCACTTTTATCAAATCATGCGAAACTTTCCAATATTTACCTAAAACATCTTGCCATCCTGAAGCTTGCTTCAAAGGTTTTATCAAAGGTGAAATTCTTAGACATTTACGACTCTGCAATAACGAGGTCGATTTTACTTCAAATGTCGCTTTATTCAGAGAACGACTGATTCACAGAGGCTATACAGCAGAATATTTTGATAACATATCAAAAGCAATCACACATTCTGACAGAGCCGCTGCTTTGATAACAAAGCAAAATCAACTGAAATACCATTAATTTTTAAGTTCGAATATACACCATGTATTAAGACAAAGAACTTAAAGAATGCTCTAACAAAACATTGGAACATAATCCGTGATCACCCAACATTATCGGTCATTTTTCCTAAGTCCCCTCTGATTGCCTATAAACGGGCAAAAATCTTAGCGACTCTCTTATCCGAGCTGCTTTTACTTCAGAGGACTCTGTTGACAAGAAAAATATCACCCTCGACACGGATGACGAATCCATTATCGGCATTCTTACAGATCTAATGCATGAGTAGGCATGGTAGGGGTCCGGTTAAACTCCGGTTATCTATTACCCTAAACCTAACCTTTCTATAACAATATTCTATATTATGACATTTGGTAGCATGAAAGCTACACATTTTAAACATATCAGCTACTGAAGAGACTTGCCATACACTGGTTTAGTCGAAACGCGTCTAGCAAGGCATTAATTTGTTTTGCCATTTAATTCTACCTAGAATTATGTCATATCTATATTTCACGTAAATCCCGTGATTCTTGAATTTATTCTGTCTGGACATCATTCCAACTTATCCTATCTGTTAAATTCATAATGCATCTGGAATTTTCATCTTTAAAATTCTCTTATAACATGATGTTTATATCCAACTTTTAATCATCACTTTTATCTTGTTCTCAGACCATGTCTCTGAATGGGGGAAGATCCGACAATTATTTTAATTGTATTCTGCTTCTCCATCGTTGATGTGAGACGTCGTGGTCGTTACCCGTGTATCTTAAACGATCTTCAGAGGTGTTTATTTTCCATTAATCGGAAGATAGCTCGGATTTCAAGATATTTGTATTTTAAAGGTGCTATCTCATCTGAGCCCTTTCTAAACATCGTATTATCTGGGTGCAACTGTACCACACTATCCGTATACACTTCACACAGTAATTTGTGCTAGTGTTTTGAAGCATTTTGAATATCTCAATTTTGCTGTAATTTTGGATCTTTGGTCACTATCTGATAATTTAACCATAAATTTATCATTTTACATCATATCCTACATCATTCTGTTTCTAGTATCCTTAATTTTAAGGATTTGTTACATTTTATCTAGCACAGAATGTTGTCATTATACGTTGCACATCGTTGCACACCATCCAGTGAGACCAATCACAATGCAGAAGCTTCTTATTGCCGTTAACGTCCGCAATATTCCTATATATACACTGTTTATCTCGTTGTCATCATCATTCATATCGGAATAGACCGGAATATATAGCAAAGACATGAAGAAAGCCTTATCCTTGAGCAGAGTGGAGAGATCTAAGAAGTCCAGCCCGGCAAAGAAGCCGAAAGAACCTGAACTTCCAGACATCTCAGATTTCTCCAGCAGCGAAGACGAGAAGCCGCATTCATCTGGGAGTACCGTCTCCCCTAAAGATAACCTCCGTTTGTCAAATGAGGTGTACAGCCAGCTTCAAGACTTCCTCAACCAAATAAGAAAACTTCAAGAACCAAGAGCATCACTGGAGAAAATAAGCCTAAGATTGGAACAAGACATCATATACAATCGATCTTCACCTCTCGTCAATGTCAATCGGCAGCCGCCACCGCTGTCTCCATTTTTGACATACGAGGGTGACTTTCACAAGGACTGGCAATCAGTCATCAATAAAGCAAACAGAAAGCTGTCTCACCTGGTGATTGCTCACCATCGTTCCAAAGCTACAAAGCTTAGCAAAGACATCGAGGAACTAAAGAGGAAAGCCTGGACCTACATTGACAAGCTGACAGATACATCCGACAAATCAAAGGCAGCTAAATTGTTCCTGATTCTTCTGGAGGCACAAAAAAGAGAACAAATAAGTTATCTCACCAGCCATTCTCATCATCCAATGACGCTAGAAAGCGCAAACCTTAGTACTGTCTAACATTATAACCCAAAGGTCCTTCTTAGGACCAAACATGTTTAAGAAAAAGAAAAATCTTTCAGACATTATCATCATTTTATATACCTATTGTGACCTACCATGACCCAAGACGCTTTCTAAAGCAAATTACATCACCATCTATATCCAAATCAATATCTTTGAGATATCTTTCCCGATTTCGCAAACGGAAAAATTTGATTTCGAAATCTGTCTCTAACACAAGATATATCAAGAATCTATCAAACAAAGTCTTAAATATTGATGAAATAAATCTGTTAAGCAACGTTTTAAAATTTATACCAACCCCCAGACCTACTCATAGACGATCACTTTTATCTGCTATCAATGATCTAACCAAATCTATGAGAATGAAGTATTACATGCATAACAAACAACGGAAACCATACCATAAATTCAGACTTCCGTCACTATGGCAACCATATCCTATGCCAAGTACCGACCTGGAAAACTACTTTGAAGAAACAAAGATAGAATTGGCTAAAATTTCGATTAAACATTCAACAAAAAACTTATCGAAACTGAAATTAAAGCCATTTCCACACTTAAAACTGACTCATCAATAATCATTAAAAATTTGATAAAGGCAGGGTATTGCCATCCTCAATAAAGAGGACTATCAGGCAGAGGCCCTTCGTCAACTCTCAGGTTCCCAGTACAAACGCATAACGCATGACATTACATTTGAAACTGTAACGGAAGTTTCTGTTTTAACATCAAAGTTGTACAAGAACGACGAAATCTCAGAGGACATCTATAAATATCTTAATCCTAAGAATCATTCAGTGCGGACTCAGTTTTTACCTTTTACCAAAGGTTCATAAAACGCCCCAGAAGGGACCAAATTTATCGGTCGTCCCATAATTTCTGGTTGTGGCAGTCCTACACAACAATTATCTGAATTTTTAGACTACTTTCTACTTCCAATAGTGGTAAATCAACCCACCTATGTGAAAGATACCAATCACATCATCAAATTATTGGAAGTTTTAGTCTTACCACCTGACATCCTATTAGTCACTCTAGATGTTGTCGGAATGTACACTAACATTCCACAAGATGACGCAATCATTGCCTGTACATCGGCTTATATATATCGGCAAACTCAGATTTATACAACATACCGAAACCATCATCAACTTTTATAAAACAAATGCTTGAACTAATCATTAAACGTAACTGTTTTTCATTTAACAATGATTTTTATCTACAAACAGTTGGCGTTGCGATGGGTTCCGAATCATCTCCAGAAATTGCCGATATTGCATTCCATATCTTGGAAAATCAAATATTATCATTATCAGATCAAATTCTTGTTTGGAAAAGATACAGAGATGATATCCTTCTCTTTTTCCGGTTCTATATCTGAACTTAAAGATTTTGTTGACCAAATTAATCAGTTACACCGCACTTTGAAATTCACTTTTGAATCATCCTTTGATAAAATATCATATCTCGATATTAATATTTTCAAAGGGAAACGTTTCGCAGATAGTCGCATTCTCGACACTTGCACTTTTATCAAATCATGCGAAACTTTCCAATATTTACCTAAAACATCTTGCCATCCTGAAGCTTGCTTCAAAGGTTTTATCAAAGGTGAAATTCTTAGACATTTACGACTCTGCAATAACGAGGTCGATTTTACTTCAAATGTCGCTTTATTCAGAGAACGACTGATTCACAGAGGCTATACAGCAGAATATTTTGATAACATATCAAAAGCAATCACACATTCTGACAGAGCCGCTGCTTTGATAACCAAAGCAAAATCAACTGAAATACCATTAATTTTTAAGTTCGAATATACACCATGTATTAAGACAAAGAACTTAAAGAATGCTCTAACAAAACATTGGAACATAATCCGTGATCACCCAACATTATCGGTCATTTTTCCTAAGTCCTCTGATTGCCTATAAACGGGCAAAAATCTTAGCGACTCTCTTATCCGAGCTGCTTTTACTTCAGAGGACTCTGTTGACAAGAAAAATATCACCCTCGACACGGATGACGAATCCATTATCGGCATTCTTACAGATCTAATGCATGAGTAGGCATGGTAGGGGTCCGGTTAAACTCCGGTTATCTATTACCCTAAACCTAACCTTTCTATAACAATATTCTATATTATGACATTTGCAGCATGAAAGCTACACATTTTAAACATATCAGCTACTGAAGAGACCTGCCATACACTGGTTTAGTCGAAACGCGTCTAGCAAGGCATTAATTTGTTTTGCCATTTAATTCTACCTAGAATTATGTCATATCTATATTTCACGTAAATCCCGTGATTCTTGAATTTATTCTGTCTGGACATCATTCCAACTTATCCTATCTGTTAAATTCATAATGCATCTGGAATTTTCATCTTTAAAATTCTCTTATAACATGATGTTTATATCCAACTTTTAATCATCACTTTTATCTTGTTCTCGGACCATGTCTCTGAATGGGGAAGATCCGACAATTATTTTGCTTCCATCGTTGATGTGAGACGTCGTGGTCGTTACCTTACAGTGTATCTTAAACGATCTTCAGAGGTGTTTATTTTCCATTAATCGGAAGATAGCTCGGATTTCAAGATATTTGTATTTTTAAAGGTGCTATCTCATCTGAGCCCTTTCTAAACATCATCATTATCTGGGTGCAACTGTACCGGTAATGGTTTTTATCTGCTTCTCCATCGTTATCCGTATACACTTCACACATCAATTTGTGCTAGTGTTTTGGAAGCATTTTATGATCATTCATATCGGAATAGACCGGAATATATAGCAAAGACATGAAGAAAGCCTTATCCTTGAGCAGAGTGGAGAGATCTAAGAAGTCCAGCCCGGCAAAGAAGCCGAAAGAACCTGAACTTCCAGACATCTCAGATTTCTCCAGCAGCGAAGACGAGAAGCGCATTCATCTGGGAGTACTGTCTCCCTAAAGATAACCTCCGTTTGTCAAATGAGGTGTACAGCCAGCTTCAAGACTTCCTCAACCAAATAAGAAAACTTCAAGAACCAAGAGCATCACTGGAGAAAATAAGCCTAAGATTGGAACAAGACATCATATACAATCGATCTTCACCTCTCGTCAATGTCAATCGGCAGCCGCCACCGCTGTCTCCATTTTTGACATACGAGGGTGACTTTCACAAGGACTGGCAATCAGTCATCAATAAAGCAAACAGAAAGCTGTCTCACCTGGTGATTGCTCACCATCGTTCCAAAGCTACAAAGCTTAGCAAAGACATCGAGGAACTAAAGAGGAAAGCCTGGACCTACATTGACAAGCTGACAGATACATCCGACAAATCAAAGGCAGCTAAATTGTTCCTGATTCTTCTGGAGGCACAAAAAAGAGAACAAATAAATTCTCTCACCGACCATTCACATCATCCAATGACGCTAGAAAGCGCAAACGTTAGTACCGTCTAACATTATAACCCAAAGGTCCTTTTCAGGACATTACACATGTTTAAGAAAAAGAAAAATCTTTAAGACAATATCATCATCTTTTCTTTATCTTATCATTTATATACCTATTGTGACCTACCATGGCCCCAAGACGCTTTCTAAAGCAAATTACATCACCATCTATATCCAAATCGAAATCTTTGAGATATCTTTCCGTTGTCGCAAACGACACATTAAACGGAAAAATTTGATTTCGAAATCTGTCTCCAATACAAGATATATCAAGAATCTATCAAATAAAGTCTTAACTATTGATGAAATAAATCTGTTAGCAGCGGTTTAAAATTTATACCAACCCCAGACTTCCTCATAGACGATCACTTTTATCTGCTATCAATGATCTAACCAAATCTATGAGAATGAAGTATTACATGCATAACAAACAACGGAAACCATACCATAAATTCAGACTTCCGTCACTATGGCAACCATATCCTATGCCAAGTACCGACCTGGAAAACTACTTTGAAGAAACAAAGATAGAATTGGCTAAAATTTCGATTAAACATTCAACAAAAAACTTATCGAAATCCGAAATTAAAGCCATTTCCACACTTAAAACTGACTCATCAATAATCATTAAAAAATTTGATAAAGGCAGGGGTATTGCCATCCTCAATAAAGAGGACTATCAGGCAGAGGCCCTTCGTCAACTCTCAGGTTCCCAGTACAAACGCATAACGCATGACATTACATTTGAAACTGTAACGGAAGTTTCTGTTTTAACATCAAAGTTGTACAAGAACGACGAAATCTCAGAGGACATCTATAAATATCTTAATCCTAAGAATCATTCAGTGCGGACTCCAGTTTTTTACCTTTTACCAAAGGTTCATAAAACGCCCCCAGAAGGGACCAAATTTATCGGTCGTCCCATAATTTCTGGTTGTGGCAGTCCTACACAACAATTATCTGAATTTTAGACTACTTTCTACTTCCAATAGTGGTAAATCAACCCACCTATGTGAAAGATACCAATCACATCATCAAATTATTGGAAGTTTTAGTCTTACCACCTGACATCCTATTAGTCACTCTAGATGTTGTCGGAATGTACACTAACATTCCACAAGATGACGCAATCATTGCCTGTACATCGGCTTATATATCGGCAAACTCAGATTTATACAACATACCGAAACCATCATCAACTTTTATAAAACAAATGCTTGAACTAATCATTAAACGTAACTGTTTTTCATTTAACAATGATTTTTATCTACAAACAGTTGGCGTTGCGATGGGTTCCGAATCATCTCCAGAAATTGCCGATATTGCATTCCATATCTTGGAAAATCAAATATTATCATTATCAGATCAAATTCTTGTTTGGAAAAGATACAGAGATGATATCCTTCTCTTTTTTTCCGGTTCTATATCTGAACTTAAAGATTTTGTTGACCAAATTAATCAGTTACACCGCACTTTGAAATTCACTTTTGAATCATCCTTTGATAAAATATCATATCTCGATATTAATATTTTCAAAGGGAAACGTTTTCGCAGATAGTCGCATTCTCGACACTTGCACTTTTATCAAATCATGCGAAACTTTCCAATATTTACCTAAAACATCTTGCCATCCTGAAGCTTGCTTCAAAGGTTTTATCAAAGGTGAAATTCTTAGACATTTACGACTCTGCAATAACGAGGTCGATTTTACTTCAAATGTCGCTTTATTCAGAGAACGACTGATTCACAGAGGCTATACAGCAGAATATTTTGATAACATATCAAAAGCAATCACACATTCTGACAGAGCCGCTGCTTTGATAACCAAAGCAAAATCAACTGAAATACCATTAATTTTTAAGTTCGAATATACACCATGTATTAAGACAAAAGAACTTAAAGAATGCTCTAACAAAACATTGGAACATAATCCGTGATCACCCAACATTATCGGTCATTTTTCCTAAGTCCCCTCTGATTGCCTATAAACGGGCAAAAATCTTAGCGACTCTTTATCCGAGCTGCTTTTACTTCAGAGGACTCTGTTGACAAGAAAATATCACCCTCGACACGGATGACGAATCCATTATCGGCATTCTTACAGATCTAATGCATGAGTAGGCATGGTAGGGGTCCGGTTAAACTCCGGTTATCTATTACCCTAAACCTAACCTTTCTATAACAATATTCTATATTATGACATTTGCAGCATGAAAGCTACACATTTTAAACATATCAGCTACTGAAGAGACCTGCCATACACTGGTTTAGTCGAAACGCGTCTAGCAAGGCATTAATTTGTTTTGCCATTTAATTCTACCTAGAATTATGTCATATCTATATTTCACGTAAATCCCGTGATTCTTGAATTTATTCTGTCTGGACATCATTCCAACTTATCCTATCTGTTAAATTCATAATGCATCTGGAATTTTCATCTTTAAAATTCTCTTATAACATGATGTTTATATCCAACTTTTTAATCATCACTTTTATCTTGTTCTCGGAAGATAGCTCGGATTTCAAGATATTTGTATTTTAAAGGTGACTGGAATTTTAAACATCGTAATATCTGGGTGCAACTGTACCACACTATCCGTACACTTCACACAGTAATTTGTGCTAGTGTTTTGAAGCATTTTGGTAATTTTGGAAGATCATTCTGTTTCGACACAGAATGTTGTCATTATATTAGCCGACCATCTGGGAGTACTATTCCCCTAAAGATAACCTGTTTGTCAAATGAGGTGTACAGCCAGCTTCAAGACTTCCTAACCAAATAAGAAAAACTTCAAGAACCAAGAGCATCACTGAGAGAAAATAAGCCTAAGATTGGAACAAGACATCATATACACCGATCTTCACTGTCAATATTAATCGGCAGCCGCCACCGCTGTTCCATTTGACATACGAGGGTGACTTCACATGATGGACTGGCAATCAGTCATCAATAGCTAAAACAGAAAAGCTGTCTTCACCTGGTGATTGCTCACCATCGTTCCAAAGCTACAAAGCTTAGCAAAGACATCGAGGAACTAAAGAGGAAAGCTGGATCTACATTGACAAGCTGACAGATACATCCGATAAATCAAAGGCAGCCAAATTGTTCCTGATTCTTCTGGAGGTACAAAAAAGAGAACAAATAAATTCTCTCACCGACCATTCACATCATCCAATGACGCTAGAAAGCGCAAACGTTAGTACTGTCTAACATTATAACCCAAAGGTCCTTTTCTTCTAGGACCACATGTTTAAGAAAAGAAAATCTTACACAATATCATCATCTTTTCTTTATCTTATCATTTATATACCTATTGTGACCTACCATAACAAGACGCTTTCTAAAGCAAATTACATCACCATCTATATCCAAATCGAAATCTTGAGATATCTTTTCCTGCTGTCGCAAACGACACATTAAACGGAAAAAATTTGATTTCGAAATCTGTCTCCAATACAAGATATACAAGAATCTTATCAAATAAAGTCTTAACTATTGATGAAATAAATCTGTTACAACGGTTTAAAATTTATAACAACTCTAGACTTCCTCATAGACGATCACTTTTATCTGCTATCAATGATCTTAACCAAATCTATGAGAATGAAGTATTACATGCATAACAAACAACGGAAACAGCATACCATAAATTCAGACTTCCGTCACTATGGCAACCAATGTTCCATGCCAAGTACTGACCTGGAAAACTACTTTGAAGAAAACAAAGATAGAATTGGCTAAAAATTTCGATTAACATTCAACAAAAACTTATCGAAATCCGAAATTAAAGCCATTTCCACACTTAAAACTGACTCATCAATAATCATTAAAAAATTTGATAAAGGCAGGGGGTATTGCCATCCTCAATAAAGAGGACTATCAGGCAGAGGCCCTTCGTCAACTCCTTTCAGGTTCCCAGTACAAACGCATAACGCATGACATTACATTTGAAACTGTAACGGAAGTTTCCCTGTTTTAACATCAAAGTTGTACAAGAACGACGAAATCTCAGGAGGACATCTATAAATATCTTAATCCTAAGAATCATTCAGTGCGGACTCCAGTTTTTTACCTTACCAAAGGTTCATAAAACGCCCCAGAAGGGACCAAATTTATCGGTCGTCCGATAATTTCTGTTGTGGCAGTCCTACACAACAATTATCTGAATTTTAGACTACTTTTACTTCCAATAGTGGTAATCAACCCACCTATGTGAAAGATACCAATCACATCATCAAATTATTGGAAGTTTTAGTCTACCACCTGACATCCTATTAGTCACTCTAGATGTTGTCGGAATGTACACTAACATTCCACAAGATGACGCAATCATTGCCTGTACATCGGCTTATATATCGGCAACCTCAGATTTATACAATATACCGAAACCATCATCAACTTTTATAAAAACAAATGCTTGAATTAATCATTAAACGTAACTGTTTTTCATTTAAAATGATTTTTATCTCCATAAACAGTTGGCGTTGCGATGGGTCCTGAATCATCTCCAGAAATTGCCGATATTGCATTCCATCCTGGAAAATCAAATATTATCATTATCAGATCAAATTTTGTTTGGAAAAGATACAGATGATATCCTTTCTTTTTTTCCGGTTCTATCTGAACTTAAAGATTTTGCTGACCAAATTAATCAGTTACACCGCACTTTGAAATTCACTTTGAATCATCCTTTGATAAAATATCATATCTCGATATTAATATTTTCAAAGGGAAACGTTTTGCAGATAGTCGCATTCTCGACACTTGCACTTTTATCAAACCGCGAAACTTTCCAATATTTACCTAAACATCTTGCCATCCTGAAGCTTGCTTCAAAGGTTTTATCAAAGGTGAAATTTAGACATTTACGACTTCTGCAATAACGAGGTCGATTTTACTTCAAATGTTGCTTTTATCTAGAGAATGATTGATTCATAGATATATACAGCAGAATATTTTGATAACATATCAAAAGCAATCCTTAAAGAATGCTCTAACAAAACATTGGAACATAATCCGTGATCACCC
>JAIGNY010000498.1:0-63208 GCA_020152595.1 Chiridota heheva
TACGTGCTCACTGTTTGCTCTGGCCAAAAAGCTTATGTAAAAGCTCTTTGCTCTGGCTGTCTGTGAATGTTTAACCGACCAAGCTATTGTACTGAGGGCAGTGTTTTGATGGGATGAGATATCTTCTCCCACAAGGAGAATGACCGTGGAGAGGGGATCCAATGGGGCTAATAATATCGACTGGAGTTTTCATGCATACAAAATTAATACAGCTCAGGTCCAGCATAATACGACACGGACACAATGGTACGATGCGAAGAAACTATTTGAATACTGCACTGCGGTATGTTTCTTATCGCAACAGATGAATAGCACTTCTCGCGAGCAAACTTTTCTTCCCGTGAGTAATCTTCTTAAGAGTAAAACTGCAGCTCGTAAATAAACATTCTTACGAGTAGAAAGTACTGCTCGTGAGTAAAACTTTTCACGAATCAAAATGGCGCCCGTGAGTAAAACTTCTCACGAGTAAAAAACTAGTGCTCATGAGTAAACTTCTAACGAGTCAAAATTATGTTCGTGAGTAAAACTTCTCACGAGTGCAAATGCCGCTTGTGAATGAAAATTCACAAAGCACAAATAAGAAAACTGTTTGTGCGAGACACCGCCCAAAATTCCCTCAAATATATTACCAAATTGTCGGATATATCGGAGCCATTTTATTTCGACTTTTGGTTTTATTTTACAATTTAAACTAATTTACAAGTAATAAAAGCCCAACTACTTAGAATTTGAAACCTCTCTCTCACATTATGAACCTATCTTTCACGTATGGTGTAGTTCCTGACAATCTTAGAATAGATCGCGTTGTCCCGGTTTTCAAAGGTGGTGAATCTAATCTGAAATGTAACTATACCTATTTCTGCCCCTCCTTGTATCTTTAAAAATATTGAAAGACTAGTTTATAACTGTTTATCAATTTCTTTTTATAATAATAACAATATTTTGGCCTCTAATCCATTTTGCTTTTTAACTGGCAGATGAAGTGCCCAGGCAATTGTTAGTTTTCTTGATATGATTACTGATGCTTTTAAACATAACAAATTTGTATGTGGTATTTTCTTAGGTTTGTTGAAAGTTTTCGACACGTTAGACCAAGCTATTTTGTTAAATAAATTACGTAACCATGGTGAAAGAGGTGTCACTTACGACTGGTTTGCCAGCTACCTTCTAACATAAACCAATACTTATCTATTAATGGTTTAAAATTTTCTTACCAAAATTGTATTTTCTGGTGTTCCTCAGGGATCTGTACTTGGCCCATTCCTTTTTCTTTTGATCAGTCTTCAGTTTTTGAAGACTGTGCAAAAACAACATTAAATTGGATGAATGAAAATAGGCTTACCTTGAACAATAGTAAAACTGAAAATATAAAATTTAACAGTAAATCTTAAATCGAAATGTGTTACTAAGGGTATTAATATCAATGATGTACACATACACGAAATCAATTGTATTAAGTTTTTGGGAGTATGGCTGGATACAGAATTATCCTTCCACAAACATATAAGTGAAAATTGCAGAAGTGCTTTGTACAATTTGTATCCGCTTAAGGGTATTACGTAGCCATTTAGATAGAAAGTCCCTTGAACAGTCGGTACTTTCTTTGGTCATCTCTCAATTGGACTAAGCAGTATATTATTATACGGCCTCCCCAAATCGTCCATAATAAAAGTACAACGGGTTCAAAATTTTGCTTCAAAACTTATCCTAAATAGAAGTAAGTATGAATTTACAACAGAATGTTCGAAAGAATCCCATTGGCTTCCAATTAATTCAAGTATACTTTTTAGATTACTATGTATGTCCTACAAATGTGTAAATGGGTTAGCTCCTACTTATTTGGTAACTTACTTTAATGAAAAGAAAGCTTAAGTATGCAATGAGGTCCAAAACTACCTATCACGTAATATCAAGACAAATGAAAACTTTTGGGAATTGCGCTTTTTCTATGAGAGGGCCTAGGGAATGGAACACACTACCAACCGACATTAAAATCTTTAGTAAATTGAACATTTTTAAAAAGAAACTAAAAACTCATGTTTTTTTTATAATTTTTCAGTATTTTTCTATTAAGTTCAGTTGTTTTTCAGTGAGTACATGGTGTATGTAAAGTGCTGCTGATTGCATATTTGTTGTGTAGAAGTTAGCACTATGTAAATGATCTTCCTACAGTTAGTAATAAGCGTTCTTTTATGTATGCAGACCACACGAATATTCACTATAGCAACACAGATTTGGATTCCCTGATTGGTAATGTTAATTCTGGAATGCCTAAGATTCTTAATTGCTTTAATTGTAATAAGCTTCGTCTTAACGTTAAAATATCCGTAACAATGCTCTTTCATCCCCATCATAAAAAGATTAACGTTGTTGACGATGTATCACTATTAGTAACCAGTTCATTTCCTTCTCTACCACAACTACATTGGCGTAATCATTGATAATAATTTGTCATGGATGTCCCCTGTGACTACTGTTAGCAGCAAAATTTCTACATATGTCGGTATTTTATATCAACTAAGTACATTTTTACCTAACCACATCCTACTAATTCTATACAATACTTTTATTTTTTCCCACTTGAATTACTGCAACATTATTTGGGGACATGTATTCAACTCACATACAAAAACTTCACATACTTTAAAAGAAATCTATTCGTGGCGTATCTAAAACAACGTTTAATGGCCACTGCATTTATTTATTTAAACAATTTTCGTCCTGTCTAAAATACAATCTTTGACATTGCTACTTACCAAAAACTTATTTTTCTCTATTCTTCTCTCAATAGCATACTACCTAATACATTTCCAGACTTCTTCAGGTTCTTTAATTATTTACATGCATTTCACTTAGCCTTTGTTTACCATATGTAAAGTTAACTTTCTCCTAGATTTATGTTAGACATGTTGGTGCTAAGATCTGGAACTCTCTTCCCTAAGACATCAAAGTAGATACATGCGTACTGAATTAACTATTTGTAGTCTTATTTTCTGTTATTGTATTATAAGGTGGTTTTGCACCCATAAGCTTTAGGTTGTTTTTGGCGCAATATCCTCAGCTACTGTGTTTATATTTTACTCGATCGTACGATCTTAATTAAATTTAATCAGTCAGTACATAATTTACAAGATGTATCTTATTTTACTTGATGTATATGTTTAAATTGAAATTGTGTGGCTGAAATAACGTACTTGAATTGAAAATGATTTCACCCATCTTTAAAAGAACAATTGATGTTCTAGACTTAAAAAAATAATATCTGGGGTAACACACTGTGAAGAACATACCACTGACTGTTTTCTTTAAATCAAATTTGCAGCCTGCAGGCACAGCAATACTATAGTACCTTTTGATGTTTCTCCTTCCAACTCTGTAAGCCAACTGACTGAAAATTGCGTTCTCCCATTTTGTACTGAGTCAAGCTCCTAATTAACATTTACGAAACATTTCTGCATACCCAGTCACTTCCATAATATAGATTGAATAAAAAAGGACATCTCATTTTCTCTACCTCTGTCTGATCAAAGAGCTTCCATTACAGTTTTTAGCTGGAGACTAATGTAGTCCTCAATACTCCTGACTAATATGACTAATACACCATGCATCATTCCCCAACCTTAGTTAGGATTGCTAATTGCTAAGTAGATTTTTTATTAATTCTGACAAGATTCTGCATAAAACTAGATCGCATTTCCTACACATTATTGTATATTTGACATAATGTTAAGTTTATTTCGTATTATCCCACAATGCGCGCCATCCATTCTCAGGTCAAAAGCCACTTTGTACAGTATTTACTAAAAGCACTGGTTCCTTATAGTTTCACTGCAAATATTGCATTGGAAATGGTACATACAATTTTCGGATAGTTGATAGTACTGTACTTTCTTTCAAGAGAAAATAAAAACTAAATTGAAAGGCTTTTTTAGTTACCTAGTTAATCAAATTAACATTATGGAGAAATTTGAACTTGAATATACTGTAGCTATTTTTTGGTGTTTTGGTATAAGTACTCTTAAATTAGCTTTCTGTTAGGTATTACATTTTCATTTTAGTCTCAGCGATTATTTTCCACATACTTATTTGTGAAAGGTGATTTATATTTTTTATATGGATGTTACTAGTTTGACACTTTTATTTTGTATCTTTTTCAGTGTGGTTCTAAGCCATCAACAGGAAATGAACAAATGCTTGGGATACCAGCAGAAAGACAAAAGGAGCATGGAAGATGGATGACTGTATTAGATGTATCATAACTTGGATACCATGAGACAATCTTTTCCCTGTTTAAGTAAGGTATTGTGAATTAATCTCTTTAGATCACTTCGAAAAGATGATACCCCAAATAATACTAGATGAAATTTTGGAGTTACAACTGAGTGAAGAAAAAGGAATTAGCAAAAATATTTATAACGTTTATAAACAAATGAGCAAATTAAATATTAATTTGGGGGAAGCCTTTTCATTATAACCAAAAAGAAAAAATATATAAAATGGTCAAGTTCTTCGATAGTTCAAGGACTAGTGACACATAAATGCTGATGGGCAATATTAGCCAGATTGCTCTGTTGCTATCTGATATTAAGATGATTGTTATTTATCTAAACTTGTGAACACCTGAAAAATAATCATGAAAATTGTATCTTTTATATAGATGTCACTAGTCTTACACTTTTATTTTGTCATTTTTTCAGTGTGGAACTGAAGCTGCCATCGAGAAGATTAAAAACACTTGGGAGAAAAGGAGCACAAAAAAAGACTTATGACTGTAACAGAAATATCATGACATCAATAACATGGGACGGTCTTTAGCCTGTTTGAGTATTGTGAAAAAAATTAGTTCAGATCATCTTCTGTATTCCACATAAGATAATAAGTAAATGACATTTGGTGCTTTTACAACTGAATACAAAATTTAATATACAAATATATATATATACAAATATATATATATATATATATAGATAGATATATATATATATATATATATATATATATTATATATATACTGTATATCACCTTTCACAAATAAGTATGTGGAAGATAGTGAGACTAAAATGAAAATTTAATACTTAACAGCAAGCTAATTTAAGAGTACTTATAATGATATATATATATATATATATATATATATATATATATATATATATATATATATATATATATATATATATATATATATATATATATATATATATATATATATATATATATATATATATATATATATATATATATATATATATATATATATATATATATATATATATATATATATATATATATATATATATATATATATATATATATATATATATATATATATATATATATAAGGCTTTAGGAAACATTTTCAAAATTTAGGAAATCGGGAATTCTGGGGCTATTCCATTTTTTTCATGTGCAAAAACGCACTTTAAATATTTTGTATTTTGTACCATGTTTAAATTTCGAATTTCACCAATTGTTTTTAATAGTTACCCGTAAATCGTCTTTTTACATGAAAATTTCACGTTTTATTTAGAATTAGATTTTTTTCATGTAAAATTATTGAGTTAAGGAGGTTTTGTTCAAAACTGCGTTTTTGCTATGTATAAAATCTGTATTAGTTCAGAATCTTGGATAACCTAATACGAGTGCACAGGAGAAAGGATGTACCAGTACAACCTGTCCTCATGGGTTTATTGTTTTGTCAATGTAGATGGTTTAATGTTGAATATTTCGATTTACGATGGATGTATCAATACATCCCATGTAAAGGAATTTACCGGTACATCCCGTCTGGTGAGCAGATTGCTTTGTCAATTAGGATGGTTTTAACTGAAATATTTTGATTAACGATGGATGTATCAATACATCCCATGTGAAGGGATGTACCAGTACATACCGTTTGATAAGCAGATTGCTCTGTGGTTGATGGTATAAAGTGAATTATTTCGATTTACGATGGATGTATTAATACATTCCATGTGAAGGGATGTACCGGTACATCCCGTCTGGTGAGCAGATTGCTTTGTCAATAATGTGGATGGTTTCAATGAAATATTTTGATTAGCGAGGGATGTACCGGTACATCCCGTCTAATAAACAGATTTTTTTGCCAATAATTTGGATGGTGTAAACTGAAATATTACGATTTACGATAGATGTATTATAACATCCCATGAGAAGGGATGTACCGGTACATCCCGTCTGCTGGGCAGATTGCTTTGCCAATCTGCATGGTTTTAATTGAAATATCAATTTACGATGGATGTATTGATTTTTATTCTTTTTCGTTCATAGCTTTACGAAATGGTAATTCGACAAATGTCGGGCCACCCTTTCTCTTCTTGGTTTATCATTTATTTGGACCCATTTTTCGGACTTTGCAGTTCAGATTGTAATAGTACATTCTTTTTTTAATTGTTTGCATACATACTTTATTATTGTGCAATCATATAGTTAATGTCATGTTTTCATTCTTATGCCGGATTTCGGTTTTGCATTGACACTGGCCTAATAAACTGATTTAAGTTTCACTGTTTGAATTACTTTATTTAAAACTTAAAGCTTATAATTTAAATAAGAACAAAGAGATAATGATTGCTATTTTGAATACAAAGTTTTCTTTATTTAAAAGTATAACTGTAAGGTGATTATAAGAAAGTGGTATTTAAGACAAAAATTTAAATGAGACACCTGTGCCTCTAACAGATCCTATGCATATACCGTGGACAGGTAGATTTGTGCAGTAAATAATGCAAATGACCAAAAACGTCATTCAATTTGCATTAAATTGATAATTTTCCATCATTTTGTTTATTTTCAAAGATTTTATTGAAGTAATCATTTCATATTTGTTGTGACGTCACATCAAGAGCCTCCGACGTTCGTTCCCTCACCTGCCTTCTGAATTTACTTTTTAAGTAATTAAATATGACTGAAAGTTTATCCTACAACAAATAAAATGCCCCACCCACTTATTAATATCATTTAACACCAAAGGGCATTTCTTGGGTACAAATGGACCATAAAATCATACTTAAGGCCGGCCAATTTACATAGCCGTATATGAGTCATGCAAATTAGTGATTAGCTTGCATATTTATGTACACACTAACTTACATAAAAGTTTACTTTCAAATTTATACTGTGTGGAAACAAAATTGGGCAATACAATAACATGCCAACCATGTTTACAATTAAACTTCGGCCCCCTTAGGCCTATAAGCATGATGTAACCAAAACAACGGAGCACACCTTCTTTCTTGCACATCACATATGGGACAAATTCAATTTTTAAGTATTGAGATTTCACATCATTCCTGACTTAAACGTACGTTAAGTGTACGAGCTCTTATCTCCCCTGCTGCTAGCATGTGAGCAATACTAACATGACCATCGTGCATAAGTGAACACAAGAAATTTAAATCCCACACAACAGCTAGCAACACATGGTCCACGCCAAGGACTCTTTGTTTTGACTTGTAAGCAAATAAGAGTGACCTAGACAGAATTAGTTCCGGTGCGATAGTAAATCCCCCCTCCCCCCTTGTAAATTTAGGACCCCGGACCTTATTTCCTCAGGAATGTCTAGTGAATTTGGTCTCCTCCGGTCTGATTTTACTAAGTAATTTACTGGTGTGTCTGTACGATTCCTTCAATTAATTTTGTGTGCTGAAGTGATAAGCAAAAAGTGATAAGAAGTGATAAGCTAATACACTAAAGAACAAAATGCGTGCTTTACGCAAAATGGCAGTGAGATTTAGTGTGAAGGAAAAAGAAAGGCTTTTTCTTGCAAAAGGGGGAGAATTTGTTGTCTCCAAATTTAACCATGGAGCTATTAACTTAGCTCCATGGTATAACACCCTGTACGTGTGGGTCAGGTAGTTGAAACTCTATTAATTAAAAGAGCCCATTGTTGTATAACAGGTGTTTTCTTTCAACAGCTTTCCTACAATATATATATATATTATATATATATATTGTAGGAAAGCCTTTTCATTACAACCAACAAGAAATACATAATGGTAAAGTTCTTCAAGGAATAATGACACCTATGTTGATGGGTAATAGTAAGCAGATTGCTATATGACAATTATGATTTATTTAAACATATGAACACCTGAAGTTCTCATTAAAATTTGTATGGACTTTGACAGCTTAGCCATGACAACTCCTGGTTTAAAAGCTATTAAATTGGAAGTCTTGTTTACATCCCAAAATAAACATGCAAATGTATATTGACCTTTGCTCCTAATTTTGTTGTTTTTTAATGCTCTAATACGGTAGTTTGTAGGAAAGAAGCTGATTTGGTTCAATGTAAAAGGGTTTTTTTCAGTCATGGCTAAATTTGAATGAAAACAATTAAAGAAGAAGTACATACATGACATACAGGGACCAGTAGATTTTTACTTCCTG
Source organism: Chiridota heheva (assembly GCA_020152595.1). NCBI lineage: Eukaryota > Metazoa > Echinodermata > Holothuroidea > Apodida > Chiridotidae > Chiridota > Chiridota heheva. The sequence goes on from JAIGNY010000498.1 coordinate 8,407, forward strand.
GCACATGTATTACAATGAAAATATGTTATGACAATATGAATTATAGGAGGAAAGTGGTATGTCATGCTTGTGTGACATAATTTGATTTTTGTTTCTTTTTCTTTCACAGTGCATTTTTAAATAGAAGATTGATGTTGCATCTATCATCCAACACTTAACATAACACAGGACACACTACCTTCTAGAGATAAACTGCTGAATCAACATCTATCAACAATCCTGGCATATTTCAATGACAGCTGTACCACAATATTGTCCATTTTGTACCACTAGTTCTTTAGGTGTAGCAATCCAGTCAGTAGAAAAGTTATATTTTTAAAAACAAAAGAAAAAAAAATCATGAAAAGAAAAGACAAAACCAGTCTGATTGAATGTTCTTTTTCACTTCAGAACTTCATCCACTTAGTCTAGCTACCGCAAGAAAGTATGTTGCGCAGAACTCACATATCATTAAAAAAATTATTTTAACATTATCTTTTGAGGTAAGGTATTCTTAAAGGATAGAATAATGAAAGAGGATAGAATAATGACATTACAGAAATAGTTATGGAGATTTGATTCAGGGAAGGGTGGACAGATTATTATTAAGAGATATGGTATAAAAGGATATCAGATGGCAGTTTTATTAGGAATTTTAATTAATTGCTGAAAGAAATATATTTAGCAGCTGCTTCAGACTGATGTATGTATTCAATAATAAATTTCATTTTAAAAATGTGTTGAGCAAAGAATTTTATTTTTAAAATGTGTTGATCAACCAGTATAGACAGAGGCTGGTTTGCATGTATTTAAATGAAACAGGACTTCAAACATTATATTTTATCCTTGTGCATCCTGTTTTGGTGCATTGTGTAAAATTAATGTAATATTTATTAAAAAAAAATACATAGTTATATTTGAGAATTCCTTTCACTTTTAGTTTAAACTATTTCATACTAAAATGTTGAAACTATTTTAGGACCACTTACCACTAGACCAGAATATATTACTAACATTGTTTTAAAGGTCTCGGTCAAGAAGTAGGGTGTCTTTTTGACAAGGTAAATTTGAAATAAGTCATTGAAAAATTATGTAAGTATTTATAAGAATTAGTTATGACTAATTTCAACATTTCTATCAAAATTTTTCAGTCAACTGTACGAAAAGTGTGTTTTGAGTATCTTGATATTCAAGATGCTCTTACGTTCTGGCAGCCAGTTCCTTAGGTATCTTTTGTAAATGTATCAATATTTTAAACCCAGCAGCAATCCATAGTAGCCCATAAAAGATGACAATTAATTCATATTTGAAAGACTGCATGTGAATTGTAAAAGAAATCAAAGATTTTATCCAAGTAAAGAGATAAAAAGGTTTAAAACTGTCCATGCAGCTTGTAAAACTTTTAGAATGTATAATAGATACAGCAGACTACTACCATTGAAATGCATCAGTTGATCAAATTTCAGATTTTACTCATGTGTTACACAGCGTACGCTGCAAATCACTTTTTTTTAAAGAAGTTGAGGTATACCTTAAACCCTCCCATTTTTTCAAAGAAAAACGATTTTGTTGCTGCTTAAAAAACACTGCAAATTTCCTCCAGAAAGTAAAATTCATAGAGATTCAGTGTGCTTTATCCCAGTGACCTCAAGCAAGTATAGCCTATAGTTTAGCCTCCACATTTCAGAGCAAAAAAATATTTTGTTCTTTCATCTCAATCTGCCAATAGACCAATTGACGGCTGTTGAAAAAGTTTCCAGTTTCTGAAATCGGCAACTCACAACATGCACTGAATCATTGGCACTTTTTTTTGTGATTGCACGGTTGTATGTGCATATTTCAAACACCAAAACATGCAAAACAGCAAAACGAATATGTTATCCAAATATGACTTGTGCACTGTTGTGAGCAACTCAAATGTGTTAGAAGCGCCCCAAAAAATATCCCAAAAAGAGAAAGGTACTGCCATAATAAGGGATATTGGAGAGGCGCAGTTAAAATATCAGCCCCATTAAAAAAATCCTACATATGCGTCACTAGGGTTCGAAGACTTAAGGAGGGGGGGGGGGGAAGAGGTGCTGAAATTTGAACCTGACAAAAATCTATAGCTGTCCGGACAGGTCTCTGGAGCAGTGATTCCAGATGCGGGGACAGGCAGTTTGCCCGGAGAGGATTTAACCTGCCTGGTTGCATACTTCCTTCATGTTTTGAAGGTGAATTTGGGGACTTATTGAAATATAAATGTTGGGAAATTTTGCAACATTTCTTGAAAATTGCATATTTCATTTTTATTATTTTATGACTTTGGGGCCCTGATAACAACCTCCTACCCCTCCTTAAACACGCCACTGAGTAGCTTGTATTATTGTATATACAGAGTACACAATTCAACATAACCATTATGGTCGAACGTTGGAGCATGTCGGAGCGGAGCTAAATGGAAAAAGTAGTTGTGCCATTTTTTAAACCCGAGTTTTACTGTAGAATGATACTGCTAATTCTTTCCAGACAAAGCGGGCGAAGAAAAATCTACCCCACAGGTGATAGCCTGGATGGATCATCTCCAGCGACGAGGCTTAAAACTTTTGAAAACTGGAACAATTTCCCTTACAAAACGGCATGATTTTCCCGACAAAACGCAATTTTTCTATCACTCATCTGTGCTTCTTCCACGCACCTCATATGTTACCAAAGTGATATCATATCATCCCTGGCTCGTGTAACGAGTTATCAATCCAAATTTAGAATTAGTCCCATCATGCAGTCAGGAGATATCTTCTTTATGGAAATCAGTTTTAGGGGGGGTACTTCCGGTGTTCATGTGCACTGTATAGTCTGCAGATCGGGGGTAGGTTGTACTTGTTTTCGTTGTTGTAAAAACCCTTTTTTTTTATATTTGAAAATGCCCTTCATATAAATAGTAGGCCCAGCTTTTTCGTCTACTAACAACACCAGGTCCTTAGCCAGGATTTGAAAGAGGATTAGTTTTTCGTATAAAAGGGCAGATAATCTTGAAATTCTGGGTGCCTATTATTTTTTTAGATTTAAAAGGCACTTTTTCAACAAAAGGGGATTCGGACGAACCCCCCCTCCCCCTCCCCCTTCCCTCCACACACACACACACCATGGCTACGGGGCTGAACACTTTCAGAAATGCCTCCACTTCCCTTCTCTTGTTATTTACAGTAAGTGTATCGGGGAAAAACGCTTATTATGAGACCTTTGTTTTCATGATTTTACCGGAGCTGTAACGGTATTTGGAGCCTCGTCATTCAACCTTGGGACACCTATTATTAGACCGAGTTTACGTGACTGTTCCCTCACTGGCACTGCATTTGGATGATGTGTTTCAAATTAAAATTTGATTCAACTGTCGCTGGTCTTTTAAATTTAAAAGTGGTATACTTTTTCCAATGTGAATACGTCATGCATCAATTCTTCAAATTATTTTCCGTCCCCCATCATGCGTCAATTCGATAAGTTATGTTATTTTTTGGTTTGCCCCCTCCCTCCCTAACCCCCCTCCTTCCCTCCCTCCCCACGCACAAATTAGTTTTAAAAATCGCATGTTATGCGTACGCAAACCACCCGTTTCTTCCTCAGTTTATTTTATGTTATTAATTTTTGACCAGTTGACATTTCAGCGCCCCAAAAAACGCGTTGGTGTGTATAGTCCACCGCGACGCGACGACAGGCGACGCGACGACAGGCGACAGGCGACGCGACGACAGGCGACGCGATTCGCGTCGCGTCCGGTGTGTTTCCGCCTTTAACCGATTCAGATTCAGATTGACGACGCACGGCTTAAAATAAGCCTTAAGCGACGAATTTGTGGCTGTTGCGTTTTGTAATTATAAGTTAAAAAATTCATCCTACTATGTAAAAATAACATGAACATACTTACAAAGACTTAATCTTAATGGGCACCTACGTTTTAAACCTTAATGGCTGTTGTAAATTGGTTAAAACAATAAATTATTTCACTAATCCTTCTCCGCGATGGTTCACTTTACAAAGCGTTGAAGTGTCTGTGCCTGATTAATTGAAAACACTGCAAGCGTCAAAAGAATCCGCGGGCGTACACCACTAAATCGAACAAGTAGCGTGCGCACCAATAATAACAAAGCTTGAATGTTAAAAGTATAAACGAGATCTGACAACAATACGTAACATATAACACATGGTGAATGTAAACGAGAATATTAACCATATCGATCACTGTTGTTCATGTACACAGGCGGGATTTGAGAGGGAAATTGAAAGGAAGGCCATACCCCCCTTCCGCCCCCCCACACACACTGTTCCCGAATTTGTACCATTTGTAAGAATATTTTCTGCATTTTAGCGTGATTTTGTCTCCCCCAACTTTTGATTTTGTCCCACTTTTGATAGGAAAATTCCGCCGACTTTTCATGTTGGTATGCGTCACGAGGCTGAATTGGTCCGGGATATATGATATTTTATATGAATTTTGTTTGAGCGAAATATTTTGTTACAGGTCTACAATTTAATTAACAAAAACAGTTATTGTCTTAATTTCATTTTTTTTTAAATAAATGGAGACACCCCCCTCCACCCTCTCTAGTAGATAGAATCTCTGAGCCCATGCAGTATTCATTTTGAAAAGTTACTTTTGTACTATTTGTTTAAAAGTATCCTCAAATTCCGCCACAAATTCTCGCACCTTTGACAGTAATTGAGGTGAACTTTCCATTTTCAACAGAGGCACTTTATTCATTTGTGTGTAGGGCACCGTTCCCCTGCCCTCCCTGTTCCTACACTTATGTATTGAGCATAACGACATGGAAATGAAATTCATTAAAACAAATATTTAATAACTGCCTGAAGAACAATTATTGACTAAGCTAGACTTTTTTTAGTTGTATAGGCCTAAATTCTTTTCCCACATATTTTTTTACCGTTTTGCCACTTTTCTTTATTTCGCTGAAATTATATTTTATTGCATATCAAACATGCTTCTCCATCGTAATATGTGATATAAACTTTTTCTCGCGCTGGTGACTTGTTGTCTCTCGAAGAAGATTGTAAGTGCGAATATCTGAAAACTAACACTCGCCAGCGTAATGTTGCCTAAGCTGTGCGTTACTTTTGTACGCCCGTCGCGAGTCAGACGGACAGTTGTCAAGGTAAACGACTAGCTACGAAAATTATTCAATTTCATTCCTTTTTGTTGTATACAAGGAGATCAAAATGCATTTGTTAAGTTTACAATATAATTATCATCAAATTGGTAGCTCGTTAGTTCTATTTTTAATGGTTTTGCCATTATAATTTCTAAAAGTGTTGGTTGTATGATAGGTCCAAATGAAAATCCCAATGGAAGTTTGTGTTGAGTTGTCTCACTCAGTATTGCAAGTAGTGTGTAGCAATCAAATTGGTAGCTCGTTAGTTCTATTTTTAATGGTTTTGCCATTATAATTTCTAAAAGTGTTGGTTGTATGATAGGTCCAAATGAAAATCCCAATGGAAGTTTGTGTTGAGTTGTCTCACTCAGTATTGCAAGTAGTGTGTAGCATGTAGGGCATACTGAGTGAGATGTTTATCTCACTAAGGCGGCAAGGCCTACCTTGATTTCTTGTAGACAGTTGCAGTACCCTCCCACCTGGTAGACACGATCGCTAATACATAACCTCTTCTACAGTACAGTGGTCACAAAAGAGCATGAAAATTAACACCGACGCCCTTAACTTTTGCCTAATGTAACAACACGGACATAAAGCTGAACAACTTTTTTCAACTTACGTTTTGGTAGATTTTCCGAATGCCTTGTGAAAAAGAGTAAAAATTGTCAATTTTCTGAAAGAAATTCAGTGTCTTGTGCACAGGGCTTAGCGTTGCAACCAATATTGCAAACGCGCGCGTATAACTTGAAAACGAGGCGCCAAAACGGGCGCAGATACAACACACTGCCTGTTCGTTACAAAACTACAAGACGCGAAAACTGCGTTGTTGCACATTTTTATAATTATTCGAATTTAACTACCTCAACGCCCTTGTTCTTTTGTTAATATTAATACATACAAATTGTACGCGCCAACATAAGTAACACGCACGTAGGACGCACGCCGGTGCGTTTATACGCTGAAGGTTACTTAGGCGATGCAGATACGCACTTAAATAATTATGTCAATCATTTCGTTACGCAAGCGTCCTATCTTATTGGTTGGAAAATGCTTACGTGCGTATCACATTTATGTCAAGACGCTCGCAGAAAAGGTGTCGAAACCTTATTTTGGAATGAAAAATGTGTATCCTTTTAGGAAAGTAATTTGAGTTATTACGATACTTACAAGGTGTAAAACCAATTCAAGTTTCCGTGTGCTGATTTTCATGTTAAAATATGGAAGTCTTTATACCGAAAATCAAGTTGCCCAGAAAAGGGCAACTTTTTTTGAAAACACATGTTGAAGCCCATTGACTTTGTTTAAGCGTGTAAATTTGTTATGTATGTAATCGTTCATACTCTAAATCAGAGATTCAGAGCGAATGAGTTGGAGTATGAAGATTCGTACCACCTTCCACCGCGGTTTCCGAGCAAAAAGTCTCGATTTCGCCTTAAAATGCAAAACAGTAGGATTTGCTCTCCTCATCCGAGACGCACGAATCAGTATCGTCTCATCCGTGCGTAGAGGAGAATGCGTTTGTGTATCGCGCGGAAATGAGGGGGCATTAACGTCCTTCAAAATGAATTTTCACTGTAAATCATTGGCAGGTGGAACGGCTTTAGATAAAGCTGCAAGCTTGTGTTTAAGAACATTGTCATATTCCCAGCCTCTGAATTTCCAGACCTTACTGCGCAAATGCGCAAGAGAAAACAACGTGTGCGTTTCACTACGCACTGATAGTTTCCCCCCTTTCATATGCATCATCATTGGACATTTACCTAAGTTGTGTGCGTGTTGGATATATTTTACAGATACTACGCGCATGACGCAACGACATATAGATTGTACACCAAGTAAGCACATCAGTACGAACGTGTGCGTTAGCGCACATGAGCTCGCGAGTTGTTGCCTTAAGCGTATATGATATAATATATGGAACTTATATTAAAGAACTATTCAAATGCGCTTTACAACTAAGAGACTAGTTCTAGTTCTCCGGCTGCCTATGGGCGCACATGAACTTATTATTTGAAAGGGAAAGGGAATGAACACCGCGTTTTCACGCTTCTCTTCTCGAATAGTGCTCAGAGATCCAGGCAGGGGTGACTCTCCTGCCGTCAGGAATGACAGCTTAACATCCCCTCCGAAGGACGGTGTGCGCCGTCCAATCATTGTCACTTTTCTCAACAGCTGAATGAGGAGTAGGAGCTGCAGATTAAATGCTTCCGCTTTGATTTTTGGCGTATTTGTCTGTATAGCTGTGGAAAAATCGATTTAAGACCTGACCGAGGCTTGAACCCAGGACCTCCAGCGTCTCAGCCGTGAGCTCTGCCAACTGGGCTACCTATTCTCCTATATAGAGATCTTCCACATGACGTAAAACGTACTTTCAAGCACACAACATAAAATCTTGGAGAGCATACACACGTTTACAGTTCCAGTCTGTTCATGCACACAAGGATTTCTCACGTTTAAGTTGTGAGTAACCAACCAACCAGTTAAGCGCACAGCAAAATGCGCTCTTGCTTTACGTGGTGTAATCGCGCGTCATTTAGAAATACGCACATTGCTTATGGCCTAGGATTATAGACCTTTTCATATCGAACGTAGCCGAAAATAGCCGAACATATATACATTGACCAATCGCCAGCTGGTGGAATAAAACGGGCCAATCCGATCAAGCAACCAAACCACAGCAATCGCGCGTGTGTACTTTTCCGAATACACGAATGAATTCTGCCAATCAGCATCTGGAGGAATATTCGGTCAGCCAATCAAAATCCGGGGAATTTACGCGCTAGTGGAGACAAGCAGACGACACGTGTAACATGACTCGACTAAGCTGATCGCATTCAGCGCATATGGCCTTGCCGGTAAAGTTTATAGCCAGCCGGCCAGCCAGCACTTCAGTCTAATAACAGACGCGTCGGCCCGGGACAACTAATGTTAGGTAAATCTGACTATTATTATATTAATGTCTTGCAAGGTTAGAAAAAATCATTTCGTTGCCTCAAAATTGTATAGTACGAGGTTGTAATAAAAAACAATATCCTGAAAAAAATATTCGGTTTTTAGTACCGTTTGCCATGCCGTGGAAGCAGCCTTCAGTATGCAAACGGTGGCTCATGTGCTGGAGTTGACTGGAATCGTCGTGGACTACAGACCTACTACTAGGCTATGGTACTTTCGAAATGCTAGAATTCGTTCCTTGCATTTTGATTTAGCCGGAAACGAAAGACCCCATACTGGTCTCAACCCCATCCATTGCATCCCAGGAATGTTTCCACATATCATGCTTTCCAGTAATTTCATATTTACAATGATACAAAAAAAACGCGATGACATTAAAAACGGATTAGCCATAGCCTAACGTTTAACTTACAGCAAGTTAGTGCACACGACGACGGTACGGTGTGGTGCACAGGTGTTCCTAGCGTTATGGCAACCATCATCATGTAGGCCTAGGTTAGTACTAGCTTAGCTTGCCATAACGCTAGGAACATCTGTGGTGTGGTGGGCCGTGCGCCCGTAGGCTATATCAGTAAACACACAGAAATCAATGACACAACGCCAGCATACAAAAACGGGTTAAAGTAAAAGAAATTACGGCAAACAATGGTTAGGTTAAGTTGTCATTCATTTAGTTGACCTGGGACCCTCGCTGTCATTTGGGTCAGTTATTTCATTTTTAGTGCATAGGCCTAACGTTATTTGATTTCTGATTTGCTCTGTTGCTAACTTTACTAGCCTACACTATACATGTACATTACAACTTAGGCCTAACGTTACATCAACGTTAGGTTTGTGAGTGACATCAAATTCCATATTTTAATTTTGAATAAAACTGGCTATACTAGAATAGGCCTAAGCAGTATAACGTTAATGCACTTTGGAATTTAATATTTTCAAATGTTTTGTTTCTTTTTTTACACCTTACTTGTAGTGGTAGGCCTAACGTTACACTGCATGGGTTGCTGAAACTTTATCATGGATAAATTGAAGAAAAATAAAAAAATATATAGATTGCTGCCAACGAAAAAAATATATATCTCTGAGGGTGCACAAATTTCAGGCCCTCCATGCTAAACTTCCACCATGCTAAACTTCCACCATGCTAAACTTCCACCATGCTAAACTTCCACCATGCTAAACTTCCACCATGCTAAACTTCCACCATGCTAAACTTCCACCATGCTAAACTTCCACCATGCTAAACTTCCACCATGCTAAACTTCCACCATGCTAAACTTCCACCATGCTAAACTTCCACCATGCTAAACTTCCACCATGCTAAACTTCCACCATGCTAAACTTCCACCATGCTAAACTTCCACCATGCTAAACTTCCACCATGCTAAACTTCCACCATGCTAAACTTCCACCATGCTAAACTTCCACCATGCTAAACTTCCACCATGCTAAACTTCCACCATGCTAAACTTCCACCATGCTAAACTTCCACCATGCTAAACTTCCACCATGCTAAACTTCCACCATGCTAAACTTCCACCATGCTAAACTTCCACCATGCTAAACTTCCACCATGCTAAACTTCCACCATGCTAAACTTCCACCATGCTAAACTTCCACCCTAAACTTCCACCATGCTAAACTTCCACCATGCTAAACTTCCACCATGCTAAACTTCCACCATGCTAAACTTCCACCATGCTAAACTTCCACCATGCTAAACTTCCACCATGCTAAACTTCCACCATGCTAAACTTCCACCATGCTAAACTTCCACCATGCTAAACTTCCACCATGCTAAACTTCCACCATGCTAAACTTCCACCATGCTAAACTTCCACCATGCTAAAATTCCACAAAATTAATATAATTTTTTTATTTAAATAGTAGTTAGTACTCAGTAAAATATTTAACTCCATTAAAAAACCATGCAACATCGATAGGCACTAGTGTCAAACATGGCATCACAAATAGTATGGCTAGACTATACGCTATAGGCCTAGCCACTATATGGGCACTATAGCCACTAGGCCTATACACAATCAGAAAAACACTATATACCTTATAACGTTGAAACTGTTGCATTGGCTTATCATAGAAGCGTAGATGAATTTTAATTACGCGATAGAAAAACTAGGCCTTTCCATGACGATCGCAGGTCAACTTTTGACAATGCCTTTTATCGTTGTGAGAAATATCGGCATGGTTATGAATACCCCGCAAAAATCTTAAGTATAGAATTTTGAGTCTGACTCAAAATTTTACCCTGTCAATATCTAAGCCTAACAATAGTCGCCTACAGTAGGCTAGTGCGATAACATCTCCCTCTGTATGCCCTACATGCTACGCACTACATGCAATACAGAGTGAAACTCCGTCCTAACTCTTTTAACGTGGAAATCGCCTCGGTCCTAAAATCGCAACTACACCGTCTTGTCTATTTACGACACCTATTACACTGTAATTACTGTACTTACGGCATATAAAAATATATACTTAACTTCTGTTATTGTTGTTAATCTTGTAAGTAATTAAAAAATGTCGGTAATTTATTACCAGTGCTTACGAAAAAATTATACTATACCATATATGGGCAAAAAGGTCAGTTGGAACACTTCAAATGTAAAGAGAGAAATCAGAACAAACAACTGATAAACATTTATGACAGTGTTTTGGGATTAATCAGTTTTTGCGGCTGTTTAACTGACATGTAGTAAGGTCTAGGCTCCAGCGTGTAATTCACAAGGTAGTGAAGGCACTTAAATTCAAAAACACCCATCAAATAAATAGACAAAATTATATTCCGCTCTTTCTTTGTTTACAGGTAATATCTTGACCATTTCAGAGCACTTGCTGTAGTGATCATGGTGTTTTCGGAATGAACCGGCTGAAGTTATTCCTCCTTTCCCTATTCCTTGAAGTGAAATGTTATCACATTCTTCAACAAGTAGAGAAAGCTGGGTTGATGAAAAGCCTACATCATGAAATTTACAACAATGATTGAAAACAACACAAGACCAAAAGTTAAGTATAATTATGTTAGTTTCTGCTTACATTTTTCACCAACTCCTTTGGATAGAAATTGTATCCAACTTTCCTGAGAAGTTTTCTTTGTGGTTGTTATAAGTGTATCACGGGGCGTTGTCATTTTATTTGAGATCACAGAATACATGTATATTAACCATTCCTCTCTAATTACTAAAGATTCAAAACAGAAAACATCTAATTCCTTATTACTTGTGCCACGTTATTAGTTAAAAATTGTCGATTAATTGTCATAAGTTAGTTACAACAGGGATAGAGGGATACTGTTATAAACTTTGAAAAGGAATTAGTTTAAGGCTAGCTGCTTGTCTTGTTGTTACAAACAGCCTGTCACCTTTGTTTATCTCCAGTTACTTACATCCTCTTATTTAAGGATTATCTGTGAAACATATTATAGTCTCTTTGAATAAACTTTTGTATGATAGCAGAGGTTTCTGTAGGGATCAAGGGACATTTTCTTGGTTAATTTAAGGATTATGGACATCTAGCAGATTTAGGATATGTGAAAGAGCATGAAAACTTGAGTGGAATACAGTAGTTTTTAGAATTTGTGAAAAGCTTATTTGGTTTTCAAGTGATGACCGAACAAAATTTCAAAATTTGCAATTTTTGCGGAATGTCTGAACACACCTCAAAATCTTTATGTAATTCTTTAAATTCTGTGTTTCAAATTCAGCTACTTGTGAATTTTAGAATGTCTATTGTAATAGGCCATAGTGCAAGCCATAGGCTTTGCACTGTACCAAGCCGAGTGTTAGGCTACGGTCACATTGACTTTACCATTAAAGCTTAGGCTTCATCCAAAGCTGCTTGCACTTACCAGTTCTCCCGATGTTGATCACAACTCGACCTGATGTCATGTATATAAGTGTCAGTTTAATTGATTTGATAAGTTTTTAGTGCCGTTTTGCATCATATTTGTACGATGGTTCCAGTTAATGTTCTCTAACGTAGCTACAGGAATCGTCCGTCAGTCAGTGTAGGCCTAAGTGTATTTACTGCCAGTGTGTATGTAAGGTTAAAATGTACATAGTGTATGTTGTTGTCAGGGCGTCATATTCGAAATGATGTCATGTAAAGTTATTCATGAGCACTCATTCACAACTTTGGTTTGTTCACATGTGACGTCATAGTAAGTTAAAGCGCCGTTAGCGTAAGTTTCAAATTGAAAATACAATGTTTTGGGCGTAATAACAAAAACGTTAAAGGCAATAATAAAATAATAAACTCTTTAAAGAGTTGTGTATGTTTGAAAGAGAGAAGCTTCTGGACTGTTGTGGGATGAGGATGTGTGTTGCAGGTTGTGAATAATTGTGTAAGTTAAACATTTCTTATTGGCTAATAAGTTTAGTTAGTTTATAGCAAGGAATAGGTATTGAAATTGTTGATTGATATTATTAAGTCAAGGATTATTTTCATGCTTGTGATCTATTGAATTTAATATCTTGTTGGTGATATTTTCCAGCCTGATTGAATTGAGTTACGAATTGATTACATTGATATGTGAAACTATGTTAGCTTCTCTGTGTCTTATATTCTTACCTATGGAATTGGCAATTAATCAACCTATTTGGGATCATCATATTTACAATTAGGTGGGTCTCATTTTTAGTCCTGTTAACCAACATTTTATAGTATCCCCGTTAAAACCCGGAGGTTTACACTATTCTTGATAAATGTAAATGATGATTTAGGGTATGACCGAGTTCCCCCCCCCAAAAAAATTGCCCTTAATCTAATGCTATATTTCAAAAATAATTAACAGTGGACTGGAATAAAAAAACATTGGTTTTACGAAAGGTGACGTAAGATCCGTCCCCCATTGATGTCAATGATGATGTCAATGCGCAATAACAGGAAATAAATAAAAATGCTGTAAATTTGTCAATTTTTATCCAATTTTGATGGAATTATTTGGTGTTTAATGGTTAATCACATTTAAACAATTTAAGCCCATGTTGCCTCTAGATGTCCATAGTCCTTTAACTAAGTTAAAAAAAAGTGTGATAGCTCCATGGTGTGCCAGTCACCTCTTCAGTTACACTTACAGTATCTGATTGTAAGTTGTTTACCAAATCCAAATAGCTGATAATCCATTGGTATTATAATGTGTTTTAGCTCAGTGATTGAGCAAAAACTACTTTAGTAAAGGAAAGTACCGTAGTAAAGGAAAGTACTGTAGTAAAGGAAAGTACTGTAGTAAAGGAAAGTACTGTAGTAAAGGAAAGTACTGTAGTAAAGGAAAGTATTGTAGTAAAGGAAAGTACTGTAGTGAAAGAAAGTACTGTAGTGAAGGAAAGTACTGTAGTAAAGGAAAGTACTGTAGTAAAGGAAAGTACTGTAGTAAAGGAAAGTACTGTAGTAAAGGAAAGTACTGTAGTAAAGGAAAGTACTGTAGTAAAGGAAAGTACTGTAGTCAAGGAAAGTACTGTAGTCAAGGAAAATTCTTTACGTTAAAGATAATTGTGGCTAAATTAATTGCGGCTTATGGTTTTTAGGTTGGTTCTATGGTGGGTTCTTACAGCATTTTCTTAGGTGCTCCCCCAGCGTACGTAATATCAATCTGTTCCTATGATAATGTACATGCATTTCAGCTACAGAATTATTTGAATTAATTTCAAATGACGGTAAATACTGTCATGGCTCGCATGCCCATGCAAATTGACACCCATATCATATGAACCGGCCAATTATAAAAAAAAGTCCCACATGGCATCCCATGTACCACATGGCACCCCATGTACCACATGGCATCCCACCCCATTCCCCACATGGCATCCCACCCCATGTCCCACATGGCATCCCAACCCATTTCCCACATGGCATCCCACCCCATGTCCCACATGGTATCCCAAACCATGTCCCACATGACATCCCATCCCATGTCCCACATGGCATTCCACCATATCTCCCACATGGCACCCCACCCCATGTCCCACATGACATCCCATGTCCAACGTTGCATTCCATCATGTCCCACAGGGCATCCCATCCTATGACTCACATGGCATTCCACCCTCTGTCCCACATGGCATCATATCCCATCCCCATGACCTCCTACCCTATGTCCCACATAGCCTCCTACCCTATGTCACACATGTCATCCTACCTTATGTCACACATGTCATCCTACCTTATGTCACACATGACATCCTACTTTATGGCATCCCAACCTATGTCACACTTTGTGTTACTCATGGCATCCCACCATGTACCACAAAGCATTCTACCCTGTCCCACATGGCATCCCACCCCATGTCTCACATGACGTCCCAAAGGCTCCATAAGAAGTCTCATCCTAGCTATCACAGTCCCTGATTGAGCATACTATGTATGAAAGTGTCAGTTCATATAATAACTTATATGCAAATGAGTTGTTGAATAAGAAAAACGGTGGAGTCAAATAATTATGCCTCATATAGTGGTCAAAGTGGACGAGCACCGTGTTTTTACGTTTCTCTTTTTTGAATAGTGATCAGAGAGCCAGGTAGGATGTTACTGTCCCACCAACAGGACTGCCCGCTTAACCTCCCCTCCAAAGGACAGTGAACATTCTCAACAGGAGCTGAAACGACGTACTTCTGCTTTGATGTTCTGTGTATCTGTCTGCACAGCTGTGGAAAAATGGGTTAGCCCTGATCGAGGCTAGAACCCAATATCTCCAACATCTCAGCCATGCGCCCTACCAACTGAGCTACCTACTCTTTAAGCAGGTTCCTGGACCCCATGCCGCAGAATTGAGCACTTTGGGACACATAATCTGTCATAATTACATTTATGTTCACCATCGACTTTATTCCCTAAATAATTATAGAAGTTATGGCCACCATGGAGTAAACATATTTCAAACACTTACCTTTAAAAACTCCACTTGAATGCTTGATGTTATGATGTTCAGCAAAACAAAAAGATCTCATTTAATTTGAGTTTTCTACTGAAAATGGTTGTTATGAATGTTTCGTCAAATGCCATGACTCATCAGCTAGACTGGAAAATATTTTAAATGTTTGCAAGCATAAATGAACACTCAGAGTATTTTCAATGTCTAGGACATTCACACCAAATAAACAGATTTAGTGGCATAGCGAGAAAGGGGAAGGAGGCGATCGTCCCCAATATCTTTATATATTGGTTGAAATTTGTGCATGATGTTGGTACGTTTTGTCTGTTCACTTCAATTTCTTACCTCCCCCCCAAAAAAACAAAAACAAAAACAAAAATCCTAGCTATGCCAGTGCAGAGATTTGACAAAACAGTATCCACTCTTGTGCAATATTGAAATTAAATTTGACCAGTTGGATATAGCTTTGAAGGGTTGTTCTAAATTCAAATGTATTTCAATATACACAAATTTTGGCATGCACCTGAAGTATGCCAAGAGGATTTGTTCTATTTTAAACATGAACTATTGAAAGATTAAATTTCTGGAATAGCCAATCACAAAATCATTGTCAAAAGCCAGCTGCTTTTCTACAATTTAAAGGTATATTGGACAGATGGGGATTTGTAATGCACCATAAAGAGCTTTCTGTCCTTCTGAACAGAAGTCTTTAATTTATGTTAAACATAACTGTAGTTTCCAAATTGTGGTTAATAGAAGTTTGACAACTTTTTTATTGTATCCAAAAAGTTTGAAGTATGATAGAGAGGACCACTTACAATTTCTAAGACAATTCTTTAAATTTCAATTCTAAATTTAGGTCAATATTTAGGTCAATATACAGTACATCAGACTGCTTCTTCCTGCTTATGACTCAACTTTTTCCACATCATATTCAACTGTTACCATACAAGAAAATTTGAAGGATTGATTAACAATTAATAAGTTTTCCTGTAGTGATATCACAAAATTTCAATAAAATTTTCATAATTTAAAAAGAATAAGGTCTTGAAAATTCTAAATGCTGTAAAATGGTCAATTTTTACCTGATTGGGATGAAATATTTTGCTTTTTTCATGGCTTTAGTTTTTTTTCCAGAAGCTCAAGTTGGTAGATTACTTAAAACAAATCAGATCAAATCCAGTACAGTTTGTAATTTCCAACTGATTTAATGACAAATTTACATATCTTCTTCATCCTTTAACCATAAAAGTCTTAATTCTGTAAAATGCCTTCTTTTCCTAGTTCTTTGCCATTTTGTTTGATTTTTGCAACCAGAAAACCAAAATGTTTGGTGGTTCCGATGCATTCTTTCGTTGTTGGTTGTTTTTCAAGTTTTACACTAAATGGCATTGCATATCAGGAAATATGTTAAAAAAAACACATATTCTTAAGCCACTATGCATGTCAATGAAATATAACCTGTTGACAACATTTGTATGATGCAAAACATGCATACGGTTGCACATTTTTCACTCACTTTTAAGAATTTTACATAAAGCCCCACCTACATGACATCACTATCAAACCAATAGGTCACATATACAGACCATAACTCACCTAGTGTACCATGTTTTTGTGTGTTTTCAAGTTTTTTGTAGTACTTTCACATTGAGGCGCAGACATTAGTGATATAACCTGCTGACAAAAGAAGCATGTACACAATAACTGAAAATAACATGCAAGTATGATTCAAACAGAGACATGGTTGCTATAAATTTTCACTTTTCAAGATTATTTTATTTTATATTAACCCCACTTAGCAATATGTCTGACATCACAACCAACAACAAACAATTTGGTACAACATTATGTCCTGTATCCAATGTTTGTTCTGGAATTGCTGTGTTAATAATCTCTTTTCAGCAAACCATACATGCCCACTATGTATGATATTCAACAATTTCATAAAACTAGCTAACAACATAAATATACTAACTATGAATCAAAACAGACATGTAGTTGTTAAAATATGAGCATTTGAAGATTTTTACATTAAGCCCTGTCTATTCATTGATATGCATCACATCACTACAAAACCAATAGGGCACATATATGGATCATGGGCTATCTGTGTACCACACATGACATGAATCTAGTTTATCATTCTTTAGATATCATGTTTACCAGCTCTTTTCAGCAAAATCATGATAAGCCCCTGCCCTGCCCACTATACATGTTAATGAAAATCAACAATTTTGTTCTCTGCACATGTACTACACACCAGCTAACATCATAACTAAACCAAATATGAAACATAACAGGCATGTGTAGTTGTTATATATGAACATTTCAAGATTTGTATATTAAGCCCATGCCTACTCATTAATATGCATGAAAGCACCAAAAACAATAGGGGACATCTACAGACCATAGGTTACATGTATGTGTACCAAATATTACATAAATGCAGTCGATCGTTCTTGAGATACCGTGTGAACAAGCTTGTTTCAGGAAAATCATAAGGCCCCGCCTTCTATGCATACTGATGAATTTCATTGTTTTTATACCATAAACACATACACTAGTTAACAATATAAATGCAATGAATAATAATGAATACGAAACAAAACAGACATGTGGTTGTTAAAATATGAGCATTTCAAGATTTCAACATTAAGCCCATGCCTACTCATTAATATTATGACATCACCAAAACCAATAGGTCACATATACATATCATAGGCTGTGTACCAAATATGACATTAACCTAGAGTATCGTTCTTGAGATATTGTGTTAACAAGCTTATTGTTACAGACACTTACATATACATACACCCATACATACATACAGTACATGCACATTTGCGGTGCATTTTACAAGTTAGCCTACTCAGATTTCGGCGAAATCAAAGTGCATAATATCCCCATTCATAGGTGATTACTGCGCATTGGTGATTCTCACATTTAAAAAGGATTATGCTAATCCGGTTTACAGTTTGTGAAAAGTCATTGATTGGAATTTTGTCAGTCGAATGTGTGTGTGATTTGAATCATGAATGATCATATTGATTTTCAACAGCAAGACTGACTATGAAAAACGATTACTCGCAATGAAGTATTTAGTAAACGTTTACAAGGATTTGCGAGCGTGTAGCGTGTACATGCTAAACAATCACAGCTCTAGCATACATACATACAAGCACACACACATGAACACCAGCAGCACTGCAGGTTTCTTATATTCATTATAGTTTTCATCAAAACTTTATTAGGTTTCAATAACAGTAACTGTATACAGGAAATACTCATGATTATCTTTAAGTTCAAATGAACATTTTCCTTACCTGTACATGAATGATGGCAAGTCCTCCAGTAATACAAATGTTTTAATGAAATCTTCCATTTCGAAGTAAACTGCTGCAATATGCTTACAGGTACACATCGGTCCAGCACCAGCAGGGCATTTACAGTTTGTATGGAGGATGACGGAGAATCATCTTCATTTTGTATGTTATTTTCTTTGTTTGTGCTTTGCATTGACCTTTTATTAATATTTTTTTCGCTAATTCATCATTTCGGAGATAAACATTCTGTACAAAGAAAAAAACTCATGCAATAGGGTTTGTTTAATAGTAAGTTTGAAAAGTCAAGTAAAATCGCATTGAATTAATAGCTCTGAATGTTTTATGAAATTTTAGACTTCAGATTCATGGGAAGGTACTTCATTTTAACATTGAATCAGTGTCGAACTAAAAAGTAATAAGTGCTTAAGTTATACTATTTCCAACAGATTTCATTCTACCATACAAAAAAAAAGATAACAGGGAATAACAAATGGTACATTGTGATACTATACGACTAATTAAACAGTAAAAAATAACCAGAAATCATTTTTTTCTCTATGGCGAATCTTCACCTAAAAAAATTGACCAAAGGTGAATCTTGACCCAAATGTTTTTTTGCCATGGTGAATCTTGACCCAAATGTTTTTTTGCCATGTTGAATCTTGACACAAAATGTTTTTGGCCAATGTGAATCTTTGTCTAAAAGATATTGCGGGTAGGTGAATATTGACCTAAAAAAATATGAAAAAGGTAAATGGGTTGACGTATATGATCTATAAATTTTCCAGCTTTTGTAGATTTTAGTATGAAATTGTTACATTTTATCAAATTTTGGACCAAAATATCTATTGTATGTTAAACAAGAACTTGAAAATGGGCCATCAGTAATTTTCGAACTGAAACAAATTGAGACATTTTCTGGTGGGGGAAGGAGGGGGGAGGGATGGGGTGGAGGTTTGACCTTATAAAGTTATACTGCTGTGCTAAATACTTTGAAAATATGACAGTTGGACAGTTTGTGTGCCCCCTCCAGATTCAAACATCTTCCGCTGCCTCTGATTACAGAGATTCATCAATTAAAGACACTAGTGTTAGTCTACATGCTTTCAACTCGATTTTACCTTCAATCGGTCACCTTTTAGAGGCCTAAATCTCTACATTCGCTTGGAAATTTTTGCAAATGTGGAAGAAATTTCGTAGAAAAAATCACTCTCAAGTTTGAAATATATGTATAGTGCATACGTAGGCTCAAGGGTGGTGTTTACTTGAGCACAAATCGTAGCATGTTTTCAAAGACAAAGATTCCCTGATGTTGAAAATGACGGAATACACGAATTGCACCAATTGTTGTACATATTTTCTGCACAGTACATCCCTCCAACTTAAGGACAAGTGCAAGCTTATTTTCTATGGAGTACAAAACTTTAGGCCTAAGGCACAAACTTGTAATTTCTTTTTAAAACTAAAACAAAATATTGACTAGTTCCAACTTAATCTCCAATCCTTTGAAACAATGTAAGATGTTCGATTCAGGATATTTGGTTTCGTTTTTTTGAATTTTCATTAAAATCTATCAAAGTTGTAGTCACCTGGAAAGTTCCGCGACTGACCCGCATTTCAATTACAGTTTGTTTAACATGTCTAAATACCCAAGCAGGTGTACCAGTAATGTCCGATCATTGAATTCTTTGGTACTAAATCAACGGTAACTTCAATAAATTGTTATTTTTATCTGTACAATTAATTTATAAAGCATCTAATAAATGAAATTGGAGTTCAATTAACAATCGGTAATCGTAACAATTTTGTCTGACTTTGCTTTTCTACGGTGGGTAACGTCATTAGGGGCAAGGGTGCATTTTGTGCACTAAATTCTGTAGATTTTTGGCATGGAGTTGACTTCTTTTCAGCGTAGTGGTATAGCACAAGCTTTCTAAATTCCTTGGCGTACTGGTGTGAAAAAAAAGTTTAAGCTTGAAATACAGTTGTCCTATTTTCTTTCCTATTATACTGTACACAACAAGTTATTTACCTAAAATACCAATAAATCTTGCAGAATGTACTATAACTTTAAAACACTCACACTTAAAGACACTCCTGCTAGATTGCATTAGACTAACAATGCAATGGCAGCAATAAATTGCAATAATGCTGAAATATTTTTTTCTTTGCTAGGCTACTGTATATTTTGTGTATTCCTGTGTCAGTGACTTTATATAAATCATAAATATAATATGTCAAAAACTGCATATTCATTTTTTGCTCAGTATTAATCATGTTATTTTAAAATTAAAAGCAAGTTTTGTCACCGAGGAAAGTATAGCAAAATACTAAGCAAGAGTATCAGATATCTCAAAGACCAACTCACTACTTGATTGCTTGAAAATCTTAGTGTATGAAAGCAAAGACCTTCTACCTTTGGCGTACGTTTTACATGGAATGCACCCTGGATTAGTTAGGGTGGTTGAAAATTTGGTTGGCCCTCGGATGGACAGACATCACTAACGGTAGCCATACTCACAGCTGGCATCCGTCCGACGGTACTACGGTTTAGGTCTAACTTAAGTCTACTGCATTATTATCCTAACGTTACTTTTCAAACTAGTTAGGGCCTAGCCTAGGCCTACTAAGGTCTAGTCAGATAAACATCTGACCGTAGTATACGTTATAGCCATTACATGACTGCGAATACTGGGTCAGACATCATCCTATTCATATAACTGTGGAAACCGCTACATTAACTCACCATAGTCGCGTCGCAGAATATTTGCGACGCACTCCTGTTTTGCGAACATTTTCCAAGAAATTTGTACTTTTTTACCTCATTCATTTTAACCTGAAAAAGTTAAGCTACATAACTAAAAAAGCTTTTAGTATGTAACTCTTAATCTTAAAAGCTTGGACACATAAAAATATATTCAATAACTATGTACTAAAACCCGTAAAAGGAAGATATTTTCAACTACCTCAGTTGTTACATTCTCACAATCGTGTGCGCCGAAGTGAATGTACCTAATTATTTCAAATTCTATCGAACATCGGCCATGCCAGAGTAGTGTAGATGTTGAACGCGTGTGCCCAGTTCGCTGGCGTTATATTTATTAGTACGCGTATCGGTGTTGTGCACCCTGTAAACAAAAAATATAAAAAAAGGTTCCAAGAGCGTACGGTTGAACTGAAAGGAGTGAACAATATTGGCCCAATTTTTACCCATTTTTAATCATTTTATGATTACCAGCATGTTTTAATTACTCACAAGGTTAACAGAAATAACAGGAGAAGTTAACTATATATTTTTATGTGCCGTAAGTATTGTGTAACAGGTGACGTAAATAGACAGTGTTAGTCGCAATTTTAAGACTGAGGCAATTTCCACGTTAAAACAGACAGGACGGAGTCTTACTCTGCATTGCATGTAGTGCGTAGCATGTAGGGCATACAGAGGGAGATGTTATCTCACTAACTAAGGTTAGGCCTAATTGTGACAACCCACATAGATCTAACATTACACGTATGTTATTAAGCAAACTGAGACATTTTTCCCACAACAACGACAGCAATCAGTGAATATCAGCCAACAAGAAAAAACAGATCAGTGACAGTGGGAAGTATTCAAACTTAAGGCCTGGAAACGGGTGTAGGCAAATGCAAAGACGAATAACTAGCCTAGGGCAACCACTTTGCCTAACTTAGGCCTAACGTTAGCTTCTTAAGGCACAAACTTGTGATTATTTTCCTAAATGGAAATCAAATAATGACTTAGGCCTACAAGTTACAAATTACATGTAGGGCCTACAGTCAGTCTAGCCTAACTTCAGTTTACTAGTGAGATAAACATCTCATTCAGTATTCCCTAGGCCTACATGCTACACACTAGGCCTACTTGCAATACAGCCGATGCATATGGCTACATAGTGAGATAATCATCTCACTTAGTATGCCCAACGTGCTACACACTACTTGCAATACTGCATATGGCTACAGTACACAGTCGTATGTTATCCGACTAATGGTTACACTACACAGTCATATGATATCTGACTATCATTCAGTTTACTAACCGCAATCGACATAATCTTCAACCGGGTGTCTTTTTATGACGTCATTTTGACGTCATTTCTCCTCATGGCTTTTTGACGTCATTTCTTGTTACGGCAGCTCACACAGAGCATGGAGTGATGTCGTACTGAAGTCGCAAATTATAACGCAAACGCCACTATGATTCTGCGCACACCGTCATGTGATACATCACCAGATTAAAGTTGTTGTGAATTTCCCGCGGGATATCCTGAAACTTTTTACTTTGTTAATATCTAAATGTTTGTTTCCCGCGTCTAACGCACGTTAACAGCAGTAACACTAGCGTTGGCCACAACTCCCTGGTTAGTTGTATAAGCAAGCTTACTATACAACTATGACTGATAGCTATTTCTAAATAGCGTTTGTTATGGAGCCTGAGGTACTATTAAATGGATAGTGTGTCATTTATTTTGCATGACAGCACTGAGTAGGTGGAGTGATTTCATCAGGTGTCATACAAGTGCTTGGAACTTCCAAGTTGTTGGATGGAAGTAGAATGGCCTAGACTATCTGGGGTCTAAGATTAGGCTATACTTAATAATTAGCCCTTATACTTAATAATTAGTCCCCACCCCACGGGGTGGGGGTGAATGGGGGTTAGTGACATATGGTTTTGGTATTCAGGGTAGTTCGTGATTTGGGTGAGGGGGGGCTGATTTGGGGTGGGGGTGATATAATTTGGGATTCAGAAGGGTGGGTCCGTGATAGAATTTGGGTGGGGGGTTCCGTATAATGCCAAAACTTCCTTACCTACCGTAACAGGGTTAATTTAGCATTTGTGACTGCAGTTTGAATTCTTGCAAATCATCATAAGTTGAAGGAAATATCATGGGATATATTTTTTATTGGGAGTGGGCCTAGGCCTATAATTTTGGACAAAACGGCTGGAACACCATTTTTGAGATCTTCATATGTTAAAGTGCCATGTTTCTTTAGTATTTTGCCGAGAATTGTAAATCCCTATCCTCCCTTTCAATGTTAAATGTATTCCTTTCTTAACGTAAATTTCCAGGAAAAACAGTAACAATAGCCAATATTGAATGGGAAGGGGGGGAGGACAATTATTATAGTGAGTTAGGGGAGGGGGACACTGACGGCGTCAATGAAATTATTAAAATGTGCTTATGTACAACACCTCTTCACATCGGCTTAAAAAAAAAAAAAGGACCAAAACCGCTGGTGACCCCTTATCGAAAGTACCATCATCCGAGAGATATTAGATGGTACTTTTTGGAAAACATCACAGAATATCCCAAATCTATAACATTCTGGTACAAAAAGGACCCCGAACTTGACTCTTTCATCATCGCTTTCAATATTGAGAATAATTAGTTCCGTTTTACACTAATTCACTCAGTTCAGCCTTTACCTCCCGTAGTCGTCTCGCAATTGACCACAGACCCACGTGTGTTTACATGCCGCGCGAGTGTTCATTCTGTCATTGTTCAATATTACAAGAATAATACAAAAAATTACGTCATTGTTCTAAAAGCGTCTACTCTGCTATGACGTCATAAAAAGACACCCGGTTGAAGATTCTGTCGATTGCTTACTAACCTGAGCATGTCCCAATGTGAATAATTCAAAGCTGTTTTCCCGAGTGGCTTTCATATAATATTGTCCAATTTGGACGATGAAAAGAATTTATATATTGAAGTCATGTTGAATTTGTTTATTGGTGGCAATCTTGCTGTACCAAACGCTCCCTTTACTTCAAAAAATTAACTCATCTTCGTGCCTGTCAGCGTTATTTTTATTTTTTTTATCCTTTTAATTTCAGCGCGGTGGTTTGCGTTTTGTTTACAAACATCATTCACGTGTGGTTTCTGTCGTCTGTTTTGCTTTTCTCCTCTTTTGATTTATTCACCATAATCACGTGAATTTCGGCCACCTGACATTATTTAAATTAGATTTCCGGAAATTACCGATCAAATATGAAAAGGTCTATAGAATCGGCCCAAAAATTTCCCCTCCTGTGTTGGGACAACATAAGTTTGTTCCGATGACTTCATATTACATAGAATATTCAAAGTTACATAACATATTAAGAAAAGAAAAAAAATCGTAGCGACAGAATTCTAAATTAAGTGACTTCAGACGGAACTGTGAAAGCGTGTATACACCAGTTCACAGTTCCGTCCACCATTTTGATTTACTAGTAAATAAACAATTTTCCATACGATAACAAATTCTTGAAGTCACTTTTATTTAAAATTCTGTCGCTTCGAATTTTTTTTCTTCTTATTATGTTATGTAACTTTGAGTGTTCTAGGTAACATTAAGTCATTGGGAAAACCCCCATGTCGTCCTAACACAGAAAGTGAAATTTATAATATAGATTTTATAACCTTAGGCCATGTACAATGTGCGTATTTCTAAACGACGCGCAGTAATACTACGAGTGTACCAATAGCGTATTTTCTGTGCGCTCGTTGTATGAGCAGGCTGGAACTGTGAACTGGTGTATGGATTTATGTTGGTTGGACATCCGAGTACTTCGTGGCCCGAGGTCATCAGACCGCATAGTAACCGCGCGCATGGAGTGAGCACAAAGCGATCAGCTGTGTTTGTTTATGCCATACGCACCGCAGCCAGTGGTAACGCGCAAAGCTTTGCTTACCCGCCAGCAAATGACGTCATCTTTCGGAAGTGACGTAGCACCAATCAACATAATAGAGGTATTCCACGATGATGTCAGTGTTTTGTTTTGCAGGGCAAATTATCACACAAATGTATAGAAAAAAGACTAAGATTTCATGATAATAAGCAACAGGGAAAACATATTTTTATTTCTACACACTAAAATGATACAGGATAACTAAGTTTAGGTAAGAATAACCCAAAGTATAATTACTCGACTGATTTTAAAGAAAGCAAGGTAAATTTTTCGAAATACACGATAAACATAGGAGCAAACAACAGTAATACACCCTTTCACAGCTCCGTCCGCCATTTTGAATTGCGAGTGAACAAACAAAAAAATTCGCACAATGTATAGACTTTTTAAAATCTGAATCGGCAATTTACGGAAAAGTAATTTGAATAATATCACATGGCCGAGATTTACTTGTGCATTAGGGACCAATCGTATACTGGGGGAATCTTATTGACCAATCAAATACTCCGGGAGTCTTGGCCATCTGCACAATTCACGGAAGGTATGGGACCAATTGTATGATACAAATATTGTTAAGTGCACGCAAACGTACGTGCGTTATACATGAAGGTATTATGCGCGCGTATTGCTGCTTTCAATTTTTTGCTCTAACCTGCACCTGATTGGTAAGAAAAACAAAAAAATTTTGATTTGAAAAGGTCTATAATGGGCGTATTTCTAAGCGCCGCGCGATAATGCTACGCAAACCAAGAGTGTATTTTGCTGTGCGCTAAGTTGGTTGTTTTGTTTAATGGCAACTTGAATTTACACGGTCCTTGTGAGCATGATTTCCCGATTAGCAGCAATGTTTTTAGTACAAACGTAATTTACTAGTGCCATTTTATGCTTGTAACCGGGAAACTTTGGGGCAGGGAGAAGGGTTCCCTCTCAGTCCCGACTTCGAGAGATTTCAACGACCCTGGTCACTACTGTCAGTTCCAGATGGATCCACCTATTATACTTGTTAGCAGATATAATTCATATCCATTATTTTATTTTGAAGCAATTTGCGCACGTTTTAGCCTCAGAACCGGGCCTGAGGAACCATTTCGGTTTAAAGAGCTAAGTAACATTAGCAAGAACGTAACTTACCAACATTAAAACTATAGTGTCAACCCCTGCTGCTTAGTCTACAGCAGATTGTTCTCAAAAGAAACTTAAAACCTTCGAAATTTTCGTGTTAAGGACTGAAGAACGACCTTGCTATTTTCTTTCCATCTATTCCCGATTCAGATGTTGATTTAGAAGTTGAAATTTTGTCATACTAAGAGGACCTTATGAAGCAAATTGCATCTAAAGAAGGGCGTACGAAGCGGGGGGCTGGGGGGCTTTAGCCCCCACCCCAGTCAAAATTTAGGATGGGGGCTAAACTATGCTTTAGCCCCCCCCCTCACTTTAAATAATATAACTTTATAGGATATTGTCATATGTTCTAATTTCTTCGATTGTGTTGATAAAAAAGGTAATGTAAATTCGATGGAGAATTTATTACTTCTTAGCACCCTCATAATCATTTTGAGCTGATCGTAGCTGTATTAAACATAACATTTGCGTGCTACTGCAGACTCTGAGTGCGGGCAGCATAAAAACAAAAACAAAATCCCAGGAGTGTTTAGGGCGATTTGCCTTTATTCCGTTGAAAATTAGACAGTGATTTAGAAGGATTTTCAACTGATATCAATGCAAATTGTCTTAAACACTTCTGGGGAAAAAAATACGCGTGTGGGCATCTGTGACACCTAGAGTTCAAAAAGAAGATAACAAGAATGTCACTTGTTCATTCTTTTTTGGAGAAAAAAGAGGAAAAAAATGCCCAAAGCGCCAAATATCCCCAAGAAACCATGCCAAAAACGAGGCTTCTGGGTGGGGATGGGGGTCGAGGTCCTTGGGGAAAAAAAGCTTCAGCCCCTACCCCCTCCCGGAAAAAACTGTTCCTACGCCACTGCATCTAAATATTTCTCTAAATGAATGACGATAAACCAAAATGAGCAAAAAATGGTGAACTCATAAACGAATTTAGGTAGCAAAGTGATATTCTATACCATGGACTACAGTATATGAAACGGTCGCGCGATAAGTTGTGCAGCTTTCCGAATAAGCAATAAAAGAGAACATCAATGATGTTGTAGCTCAAAACCCGATAAATGCAATATATATGGAAAAGGCAACATTATGGTTCACCTTGAGTGCTGCTTTTGATTTTTTTAATGACGGCATGTCACTACCACAAATACAAGAACTATTCTTCATTTTTCGCAACATATAGTATATATGGTTGATAAGGTATTGTACTCACTTGTGTGTGTGTGTGTGGGTGGGTGTGCGCGCACGTGTGTGGGTGGGTGTGAACCTGTTTAAACCCACGAACCGATGACATCTGTATGTCTACATACCTTCAAAGCAATGACACACAACCGATGTGTTGTTTTTACTTCTCAGAATAGCTGTTTTCAAAACTATTATGACTAAAACACTACTCTACTTCAGTATTTTTGCATTTCGGTACATGTCACCTGTTAGATAGGATAAGTTAAAAATACGTGTGTAACCTAATTTTCTAATACCACTATCACATCTCAACCTCAATCTAGTCTCTTGAGGCCTCCTGACCCATAAGGCTGCAGTGCACTCTCTACACTGGACTCTCTTATTTGCAACTTATCTGGCTTCTGTCCACGAGCTATATCCCATCACTTTTCTCTCCTTCACGACTGTCCTTCTCCAGGTCGTTCTAGGACGGCCAACTTTCCTTCTCCCTTCTGGTTTCCACATCATAGCTGTCACACACTGCTTAATAGTGCTCATGCACATCACATGACCAATCCACCTTCATCGTTAGATATTACATATGGCCATCTGATCTTCAAAATTCTCCTGTAGCACTTGAACATAAATGTATCCAGCTTTTGTATGTTGTACATTGATTGGTCAGCAGTTATAAAGGATTATGCCCACGTCATGAGTTGTAGGATCTACACATGTATGGCTGATTGGCCACCAGTTATATAGGATTATGGCTATGTCACCAGTTGTAGTGTCTAAATGCGTATAGGTGTGTGTGTGTATGTATGTATGTATGTAAGGGTGTGCCTGTGTGTGTATGTGACGGTCAGCTCGTAAACGCGATATTCCAAGAACGGTACACTGGATTCATGTCACATGTGGTGCACAGATAGCCCATGTCTGTAGATGTGCCCTATTGATTTTAATGTCATGCATATTAATGAGTAGGCTTAATGTACAAATCTTGAAATGTTCGTATTTTGAGAACCACATGTCTGTTTTATTTCATGTGTGGTTTAATTATGATGTTAGCTGGTGCGTACATGTTCATGATGTAAAAATGTTGAATATAATTAATATGCATAGTGGCCGGGGCTAAATATGATTATGCTGAAAAGAGCTTGTAAACACGGTATCCCAAAAACGGTCAACTGGATTAATGTTATATGTGGTACATATATATCCCGTGGTCTGTAGATATACCCTATTGTTTTAGATGATGATGTCATGCATATTAATGAGTAATCGGGGCTTAAAGTGAAAATCTGGAACTGTTAATTTTCTAACAACCACCTGTCTGTTTTGTTTCATGTTTGGCCTAATTATGATGTTAGCTTGTGTGTACATGTTTATGATATAAAAACATCGAATTTCATTATTGTACATAGTTGGCGGGGCCTAATATGATTTTGCTGTAAATAGCTAATGTAAACACAGTATTTCAAGAACAGTAAACTGGAGTAAGGTATTAGGCTATACGGTACACAGATAGCCCATGGTATGCAAATATGACATCATGTTTGTGGTGGTGATTTTATGCATATCGATTGATAAGTGGGCGGGGCCTATGGTGAAAATTTTGAAAAAGTGATAAATGAACAACTTACTGTATGTCCGTTTTGCGTCATATTGGGCATGATAATTTTGTTTATTATTCTGTACAAGCTTATGTTATCAACAGGTGTTGAAAATATAAAGAATTATGAAAAAAAATTCCCAAAATAAAGAAAATTTCCCCAAAATGAAGGAAAATTTTAAGAAACTTTCCCTAAAATGAAGAAATTTAACAAAAATAAACAGATTTCGCCAAAATAGAAGAGGCAAATTTATCAAAAAAGGAAGGAAATTGAACTAAAACAAAAGGTTTTGTGATTCTGATGCTTTTTCATAAGCTGATTGATTTGCAAAACTTGTATTAACTGTCAAGTAATTGCATATCATAAATATTCGTTCCATATTTATTCATAAGCCATATCCACCATGGAGATCAATAAAAATGTTGACAACATTAGCATTTGCACAATAATGAACAACATCATCAAAGCAAGCATGATGCAAAAACGATTGCTCATTTATCCAATCTCAAGAATTTGTCAGCAAGCCCCACCTACTCATTAGCATTCATGACATCACTACCACAACATTAGAACATACGTACAGACCATGACATCTGTGTACCACATATAGCATAAATCTGAAATATCGTTTATGGTGTTTACATCAATTGGTACTTTCACGTTAGGCCACGCCCACCATGCATATTATTGCAAACGTTTTTTGATTTTCGGTCAGTCTGTCAATTTTCTGAAATTTGCGGCAAATTTCCTTCAATTTGGAGAAATTTTCTTCAATTTTAGATAAAGTTTCTTCCATTTTAGGGACATTTCCTTCAGCAGGATAATGTAAAAAATATTTCTCCTTCGATTTACGAAAAATTGTCGGTAATTTCCTTCATTGTTTGAGAATGTCTTTCAATTTTGAGCGATTTCTTTAATTCTCGTGCAGTTTTCTTTAATTTTCAGACAATTTCCTTTATTTGGGTGAAACGTTTTTTAGATTTTCTTTATCTTCAATTTTTGGTAAATTTCATTCAATGTTTGGATTTTTTTTTTCATTTTTGGACAATTTTCTTTCAAGTTTTAGTAAATTTTCTTCAATTTTTCTTCAATTAATGGTCATGTTTCTTCAATTTTTATTTGGAAAATTTCTTTCAATTTGGAGCTATTTGTTTTCAATTTTAGGTATGTTCTCTTCAATTTTGTGGAAATGTCCTTAAATGTTTGGGATATCTCTTTCAATTTTGGGGAATTTTTTTTTCATTCTCGTGCCATCTTCTTCAATTTTCGGAGAATTCCCTTTATTTTTGGCGCAATATTTCTTCAATTTTCGGTAAATTTTCATTTATAAATGTTGCCAAATTTTAATAAAATTTCCAATGATTTTACCTAAATTTCTATCAATTTTTTGTTTTGTTATAATTTCCTAATTAAATCTTTTTTAGAAAAAAACCTTTTTGGGGTGACCTTTCTCTCTACTTCCCGCTTATAGGACCATGCACCCTCATCCCAATATGTTCCATTTAATCGTGTCATAATTGCTCACAAAACACGCTATCATATCATCCCTGTTCCCCCCCCCCCTTCCTTCTGTCCCCTTTCCCTTCCCCCGACATTCTATCCTGGCTACGTCCCTGGCAAAACTTACTATTTGGACCCGGCAGTCCGCCGGGTCATTGCCATGACATAAACTGACATGCCCTCTTCCATCGTTTTTGTAAAGTTTACAAGGTGCCGCTATGTCATTCAATATTGGCAGATGGAAGAAGGACCACAAACATCAGGCAAAATACCCCAAATTTCACTCGTAAAGCGCCTTTAATTTGGGTTCTGGAAAAAATGTATAATGGGGACACTTTCCACCTGTCCACTGACGGTATGAAGACTGGGTGTGAATTTGGGCAATGTGATATATTTTTTACTGATATAATGAGTTTCATTTATTCTCACCAAGAAAATGATGGCCTCCTGAGTAATTCCAAGGGCCCCTTATTTGCTTTTCACATTATTTTAGACATGAAATATATTCTGATTCATGCCCAATAGAATTGGCTAATCTAATCATAATCTATAAATTTTAATCTTTCCGACTTTAAGACTTAATATGATCTATAATTTTACCAATTTTTGTAGATCTTAATATCAGCTTATATACAAATGTATTATTTTACCGAATTTTCGACCAAAATACCTTGCATTTTTGAAGTTTTAAATTACGACAGTTGGAAAATGCCCCTCAGATCCTGTGCCCCGAGACTCAAACATCATCCGTCGTCCCTGCATCTCTGTCCGATTAAGAGCAGTGCTCGGACCACTCCCTACCTCGTACGACCGTGAAAATAACATAGAATAACCATGGTGTTTTCAAAAGCATTTTCAGAAGTACTTTGTCTTTTTGCGAAGTGTGAAAAAAACGTAAATGTATAATCTATACCTCTCCAGTACCATGTTGGTGCCCGACGAAACATTCTATGGGTCACACCATACCCCCTTAAGTTACGCCAGCTCACGCGTTTTCACATCTAATTTTCATTAAACTCATTACCTGATTACTGTTATTCAATTTGTGTTTTTTCGCATTTCAGAAAATCATCGTCAGAAAACAATGGCTTTATTGGGTGGATTGTAAGCAAAAGAAGAGCATGATTGATCGCCAAGCTGCTGTCAATCCATTTATCTGGTTATCGGGCATGTCGGGTGACAATTCCACATGGAGGTTGAAAATAATTCGCGATCTTCCCGAAGTCAGCCAAATTGAAAAATTGAAAAAGCCAAGTATTACTTTTATTTGACAAGTGTGGTGTCAGAGAGGGGACGTAAACGGTTGTTGGCATTCCTATGAAATGACATTCTATGTTGTGTACATCTCCTTTATTCCCCAACCGCTGTTTTTGGCCAATTTCGGCGGTTCAGTAAAACAAACAATTGACTAACATTGACCTTTAATGCCACTCATGCACAGTAAATTTAAATATTGAGTGGGATAAATTGTTTACAGAACCAATTAATCTCTGAACATTAAGTGCAGCTGGTATAAAAATGTATTTTCATAGCAAGGATGAAAGTGGGGATATCTGCATGATTTTTAAGCAGATGTACACGATGATCAATTTGGCCAGTTCTCCAAAGTGTTACATATATTGATCACATGTACCATTACTATTATAAAGGTCTGTGAACGTCTACTGATATATGACTGAGACATGAATATAGTATTTCAGACACACTTTTAAAGTTTGGTTAGATATTTAAACAGTCTTCATATTTTGGAATTAGTGTTCCCGATATGGTTCATCAAAGTTTGAGGATTATAGCGCTCACGATATGGCTCATCAAAGTGTGAGGATTATCATTACGTCGAATAGAAATGGGCGGACTACTCGCAATCTTTATTTATTTTATTTTTTTCCGTTTCTAAATGTTTGTCACCGAAAACTTATTAGAGGTCCATTCCTCTTTCAAAATGTATTGGCGGTATGGTAAAACAAAATGCTTCGACCAGAATTTGTTGTAACCCTTCGACTGTTCGAAGAATTACAAAAGACAATTAAAACTGGATACCCGACGACGACGATTGAACACACAATTACAATAACGGGGTCGTCGCCTGCGTATTCTTACTATCACGAAGCGCTTAATACGACCGGACGAGAACACGGGTACGACGTACGGACAGATATAACATCGACAACCAAGTCAATGTCCACGGCCTTTAATAACCAGTTGTGGTACCCTGGCGTGTCTACCCAACCCAGTCTTGAACCCATGGCCTCGTGGTCTGTAGACAGGTATGATAACCGCTACACCACAATAGGTAGATTCTTTACAATAGGTAGATACCTAAAAAATTGGGTACTTTTATGTATTACGGCATCGCATCATGAGCCTACACATTTGACTAGCCCACGCTAAACATATGGGGTTTTTCATTATCCGCCCCAGATTGTCCAAAATTTCAATAGATATCTTGAAATTTTGGAGATTGATAGTAAATAGATATTCAGCACTTTTTGCCGCTGCGTTTTGAAATTCACGTCAAATGTGTAGGCTCATGCGATGACGTAATACATAAAAGTACCCAATTTTTTGGGTATTTCAAAGTACTCAGTTTTTCGGGTTGCTCCCAAACTGTCATAATTTTGATCCTTTAAGATCGATTGTGATCTCGATTTTCATTAGTGTGTGAATGTCCTTTTTATCAAATCAAAATTTAAGTACGTAAGGTTGCAAAGGTGAAAAGTTTTCAGTCATTTTTCGTCCATTGTGAAATCTTATTTAGGGATTAAATTCGATCATAATCCCCGTGTCTCTGTAACAGCTTGGAACATGTGTATTAAGTCATCATGAGGGTTAAGAGCCACAAGGCGTCAGCCCCAATAATGGCGTTATATGAAATTTCGAATGTTATGTAGAAAATTCGACAGCATGACTTTATACCCGTATATACCTGCATATTCGAATTTCTTTTTGACTTTTCGGTAAAATATTTTAAACAAAATCATTTTGATCTTATTCTCACAATATTCTCGTTTCTGCCTTCATCAATTCTAGAAACGTCTCTTTCTAAAAGGTATTGAATCTTTTGTTAGGGCCGAAAGTCATCACTTTCGTCATCGCTCGAAATATTACAATAAAAGAATTGACAAATCATCCGTTTCCTATCTTTTTGGAAGTAAACGTTGATAAAATATTTTAAGTATGTAAAGTTATATAAAATTCTTGAAGCAGGCATAAGAAAAATATACGAATGCAACTTGGTTTGAGGATGGCAAAAATTATCAAATTAAACCTCAAAAGTTAAGAATAACGTCCTTACAGTTATCAAAATATGGATAGGGAAGCCTTTAGTGAGTTAGTAATCTAAAGAAAAATATGTTTATTTATCTGTTTATGATAGTTGTAATTAATTTATGAATATGCATTCCCGTGGGAACAATAATTATTCAAGTGATCTTTCAAGTTGAAGAAAAGTTAACTTAATTTGAAGTAAGTTTTATTTTTCCTTTTTATATGCTTTGTGTTTAAGAATGTAAATCAATTGGCCTCATGCATTTTTTTCTCTCATCCAGTCTTCTAAGTCTCAATATCAACCTAGACAGATAGGTATAACTGCAAAGCTGACCAATCAGAAAGAAGACTTGAAAGTTAAAGGGGCACTTCACCGACATATTAGAGCAGCAAAGCTTTTTGACCCTCGTGGCGTGAAAGGCTACAAAACTTATACGACCCAATTGTATACCACGTACTTAGGTATTTACCTGAGATTTGTAACATAAAACACTTTGGGCTCCGAGGCAAAACAGGTCAATAAGTATTTGAAATATTCACTCATTCTGTGTCTAGTCAACTTTAAGTAAACATTGTTCATTTTCTCAGTTTTCTATAACATCAATGGCGGAGAGCTGTTTGTATTAGAGTACTCAACAGCCAGAAAGCTCGTCATAATGCCGTTCCATAATATTGCCTACGTTTACGTTTTTACTCAATCTTCAAAACCTACCCAAATATATGACACAGTTTTAATCTTGTTTGATATAATAGCAGTAAATATATAGTTATGCTTGTGGAATTTAGTTAAAAAGGTTTTAAGTTCCAACAATTACCAGTTTGGACCATTTATGCTGCATTTCCGACCAAAGAAACAGGTTCCGACCATGGCGTCCGAATCGAGTTTTCAATGCAGAGAACAAGGAGCTTTCGTCGACAGGAGCGTGAAATATGCCAGTGTCTGGTTTTCCAAGTTTACAATCTTACATTGTAAACAAATAACACATTGAGTTTACGTCACTTTGAGCAAAGAATTTCCGTTCAATGAAGCACCGAATTTCCAGTGTTATACTTAACGGAAAATCCATGTTTCTTGTCCACCAACTTTACGTCCTTACGCTGTAAACACATTAAGCATGGAGATTACGTCACCTGAAGCACGACGTTTACGCCGCCAGAAATGGAATATTTAAGTTGCATTAAACTCCATTTTTACATTGCTAACACGTCAAACATGGAGATAACGTTACCTGGAGCACGGCGTTATCGCCGCCATGAATGGGGCATTTAAGTTGCATTAAATTCCATTTTTACGTTGCTTACACGTTAAACATGGAGTTTACGTCACCCGAAGCACGGCGTTTACGTCGTCAGGAATGGGACATTTAAGTTCCATTGAATTTCATTTGTACGTCGTAAACACATTAAATAGGAGATTACGTCACCCGGAGCACGGCGTTTACCCGCCAAAGCTGGGCATTTAAGCTGCATTTAATTACATTTTTACGTTGTCAACACGTTAAATAGGTAGTTTACTTTACCCGGAGCACGGCGTTTACGTCACCAGGATTGAGGCATTTAAGTCGCAGTAAATTACATTTTTACGTTGTAAACAGGCTAAACATGGAATTTACGTTACCTAGACACGGCGTTTACGTCACCAGGAATGGGGCATTTCAGTTGCATTAAATTACATGTATACGCTGTAACATACAATAAACATGGAGTTTACGTCACCCGGAGCCCGGCGTTTTCGTCGCCCGGAGCAAGGTGGTTAAGTTGCCTTAAACATATAAGTCGTGTTTAAAAAGGCGGTTCCGTTCAGTTTAAGTGAAGTTCAGGCCAGCGTATTCGTTACTTTTCTTTTCTTGCCGTAGGACCATCACAAAAAACAGGGATTTTGCAGGCCCGGGAGCAAAATGAAAACCTGGGCCCTCATATAGGACACATCCAGTAAAGAGCTAAAAAAAAGAGGTTACCTATTTCTGTTCTAATTTTACACCATTTTCGCCATTGACAAGCAGAGGCGTAGGAAGTGGGAAAAGGGGAAAAACTCTCCATGATTGGATTTCACCATCCCATTTGAATGCTTTCTTCTCGATTAGTTAGGTCAAATTAGCAAATTATTGACATAAAAGTGAGAAGAAAAAACCCCATAAAATTGAAAGAAAATTTTGGTCTAATTTGGTAACAAGGACAAAACATATCATTTAAATGAAGAAAATTGCAGATTTTCTAATTAGCAGCAACATCTGATAGAAACTTATTTACCAGTACAATTTATCTCCTTGTAACAGGGAAATTTTAGGGGAGGGGGATTTCCTTACCCCTAATCCCCCCCCCTTCCCCACTCGGCAGTACTAGCAAAAACATAACATGATGGTTGTAAGAATGAAGCCTGTCAGATGGAAAGTAATCACAAGTAGAAAACCAATAAAAAGTACATGTGATAGCATGATATCATGCTGATAGCTTATACTACTGAAATATAAAAATGTTGATCACTAATTCAAAAATAAGGAAATCTCCACAAAAAAAAATTCTTCTTATTACATTTCTCACAAAAACAATACATTCTGACTCACAAAGCTATTGTACATTAAAATAAGGATTCTTTGTGACACAATAATTTACTTTAAAATGCTACACAAAAATACATAATTTGAGGCAGAACGAAAGAATTTCATTTTGTAAAATTGTGGAAAAATTCATAACAAATTTATGCTAAAACATACCGAAATGTAAAACCACACAAAAATGTAATCACACATGTGAAAGCAATAAGCTTTACCTGTTTCAAGAATGTACACTTATATCTTAATGCAGTGAAAAAATAAAATTCTTAATTACAGGATTGGTTCAGTCGACAATCAATTGTTATATAAAAAGAAAGATTTTGTTGAAGAAATCACTTCAATATTATATCACGTTAAGGAGGTATCCAAGTTCAAATTTATGTCTTATTTGTGTAGAATTGACTGGTGTTGAAAGTCTACAGTTGAAGGTTGGCACCTCATCCTCATATTCTTAACTAATCCTCTTAAGAATCAGTTCAGTCATGGGTGGGATTTGCCTACTGAGAGTAAGGGGAAGTCAAAAGTATGTAAGTGGGGAGGGGGGAGGGGCAAAATCACACTAAGATGCAAAAACGAACTATACAAAATATACAAATTAATATATAAATCTGATGCAAATGTCAGCACCAATAACATCTGTGGTGCATAAAACTGATGCAAATGTCAACACCAATAACATCTGTAGTGCATAAATCTGCTGCCAATGTCAACACCGATAACATATATGGTGGGTACATCTGCTGTCAATGTCTTTAGAACCAATAACATATATGGTTGGTACGTCTGCTGCCAATGTCAACACCAATAACTTATGTGGTGCATAAATCTGCTGCAAATGTCAACACCAATAACATCTGTGGTGCATAAATCTGATGCATATGTCAACACAGTACCATTTGTGGTGCATAAACCTGGTGCCAATGTCAACACTGGTGCATAAATCTGGTGCCAATGTCAACACCAATCAAATATATGGTGGGTACATCTGCTGTCAATGTCTTCAGAACCAATAACATATATGGTTGGTACATCTGCTGCCAATGTCAACACCAATAACTTATGTGGTGCATAAATCTGATGCAAATGTCAACACCAATAACATCTGTGGTGCATAAATCTGATGTATATGTCAATACCAATAATATCTGTGGTGCATAAATATGATGCAAATGTCAATACCAATAATACATGTGGTGCATAAATATGATGCAAATATTATTACCAATAATATCTGGGGTGCATAAATCTGATGCAAATGTCAATACCAATAACACATGCGGTGCATAAATCTGATGCAAATGTCAATACCAATAACACATGCGGTGCATACAAATATCTGTGGTGCATAAATTAGATGCAAATGTCAATACCAATAACATCTGTGGCACATAATTCTGGTGAAAATGTCAACACCAATAACATTTGTGGTTCACAAATATGATGCAAATGTCAACCCCAATAACATCTGTTGTACATTTATCTGATGCAAATGTCAACACCAATAACATTTGTGGTGCATTAATCTGATGCAAATGTCAGCACCAATAATATCTGTGGTGCATAAATCTGATGTAAATGTCAACACGAATAACATCTGTATTGCATAATTCGGCTGCCAATGCCAACACCAATATCATCTATGGTGGATACATCGGCGACCATTGTCAACACCAATACAACCTGTGGTGTACAAATCTGCTGCAAGTATCAACACCAATGACATTTGTGGTGTATAAGTCTGCTGCAAGTGTCAACACCAGTAACATCTTTGGTGTATAAATCTGCTGCAAATGTCAACACCAATAACATCTTTGGTGTATCAATCTGCTGCAAATGTCAACACCAGTGACATCTGTGGTCGGCACATCTGCTTCCAATGTCAACACCAATAACATCTGTGGTGTATAAATCTGCTGCAAATGTCAACACCAATTACATACATGATGGATACATATGCTGCCATTGTCAACACCAATAACATCTTTGGTGTATAAATCTGCTGCCAATGTCAACACCAATTACATCTATGATGGATACATATGCTGCCATTGTCAACACCAATAGCATATGTGGTGTACTACTCACTTAACCTTAGCAAATTGTTCAAACGTTGGCGGTATTAAACCTGCCAAATGTCAACTTGTGATATCTCTTACACTTACTTCATCACATCCTGAAGTATATACTTGTTGACATCTCTAATTGTGACTGCCAACGTTTGCCAACATTGTTGACCCAACGTAGGATTGCTATCTGGAGTATTCACATTGACTGTAAAAACAGACGGAAAGAGTAAAATAAACAGTAATAATAAGGGTAGATTGATGTCATGTGAACATGTACATAGATTAACCTTTGTAGTGCTGTATACATGAATTCATGTGACTGCCATTATGGCTACAATTTTTTAATTGGCGTTTTGTAATTGATGTTAAAATGAAATCTGTCCTAATGACGCTTGTTTTAAAATATTTTTTCATATAATATATTTTTGTATTCTTCTGAAATCTGAAATCTATTTGGTATTTCTTTCTGGGGAAAAGAGCATTTCATAGTGAGTACCATCATGTGTACGTCGTGCGTAGATTATCCTCTTTGGAGATATGAACACAGTTACGCGTTGCAAATCAAAACACTTGTGGGTTTAGGTTGAGGTTGGGTGGGGTCAAATGTATTATACATTGTTTTAAGGCATGTAGGAATAGAGTGACAGTTTCCGCAAAATAACATTTTCAAAATGATGAAAAATATGTAACAAAAGTGATAAGTAGTGCATAATATAACAATAATAATGATAGTGTAATACTATAGTATATGACGGTATAGAAACTGCTGAAATGATACAATCAACACTCGCTGCCAATCAGGTTATGGCCAGTGGCCATCAAAACTTACTGCCAATAACTATGGACAGCGGCCACCAACATTTGTTGCCGATGACTATGGCTTGTGTCCACCACCATTCGCTGCCAATGACTATGGCCAGTGACCATCAAAACTGGCTGCCAGTGACTACGGCCAGTGGCCACCAACACTCGCTACCACCTACTAAGCCAGTAGCCACCAACACTCGCTACCAGTGAGTATGGACAGTGTCCACCAATACTTGCTGACAATGTCTATGATGGCTAGTGGCGACCAGCACTCGCTGCCAATGATTATGTCCAGTGGCCACCAACACTACACTTGCTACCAATGACTATGACAAGTGTCCACTAACTCTCGCTGACAATGA
The DNA here is from genome assembly GCA_020152595.1 of Chiridota heheva. Classification (NCBI taxonomy): domain Eukaryota; kingdom Metazoa; phylum Echinodermata; class Holothuroidea; order Apodida; family Chiridotidae; genus Chiridota; species Chiridota heheva. The sequence goes on from JAIGNY010000498.1 coordinate 47,847, forward strand.
TTATGGCCATCGGCAACCAACACTCCCTGCCAATCATTATGGCCAGGAGTACCAACACTCGTTGCCATTGACTATGGCCAGTGATAATTAACACTCGCTACCAATGACTATGGCCAGTGTCTACCAACACTCGCTGCCAATTTCTATGGCCAGTGGCCACCAACACTCACTGCCACTTACTATGGGTCAGTAGCCAACAAAACTCGCTACCAATGACCATGACCAGTGCCCACCAACTTTTGCTGCCAATGAATATGGCCAGTTGCCACTAATACTCTCTGACAGTGACTATGGCCAGTGGCCACCAACGCTTGCTGCCAATGACTTTGGCCAGTGGACACCAAAACTCGCTACCAATTACTACGGCCAGTGGCTGCCATCACTCGATGCCACTTAATATGGTCAGTTGCCACCAATGCTCGCTATCAATGACTATGGCCAGTGATCACCAACACTTGCTGCCAATGAATATGGCCAGTTGCCACTAATACTCTCTGACAGTGACTATGGCCAGTGACCACCAACGCTTGCTGCCAATGACTATGGGCACCAACACTCTCACTACTAATGATTACGGACAATGGCCACCAACACTCGATGTCAATGACTATGGCCAGTGGCCACCAACCCTCGCTGCCAATTATTATGGCAAGTGATCCATCAACACTTGCTGCCAATGACTATGGCCAGTTGCCACTATAACTCTCTGACAGTGACTATGGCCAGTGACCACCAACGCTTGCTGCCAATGACTTTGGCCAGTGGACACCAAAACTCGCTACCAATTACTACGGCCAGTGGCTGCCATCACTCGATGCCACTTAATATGGTCAGTTGCCACCAATGCTCGCTACCAATGACTATGGCCAGTGATCACCAACACTTGCTGTCAATGAATATGGCCAGTTGCCACTAATACTTTCTGACAGTAACTATGGCCAGTGGCCACCAACGCTTGCTGCCAATGACTTTGGCCAGTGGACACCAAAACTCGCTACCAATTACTACGGCCAGTGGCTGCCATCACTCGATGCCACTTAATATGGTCAGTTGCCACCAGTGCTCGCTACCAATGACTATGGCCAGTGATCACCAACACTTGCTGCCAATGAATATGGCCAGTTGCCACTAATACTCTCTGACAGTGACTATGGCCAGTGACCACCAACGCTTGCTGCCAATGACTATGGGCACCAACACTCTCACTACCAATGATTACGGACAATGGCCACCAACACTCGATGTCAATGACTATGGCCAGTGGCCACCAACCATCGCTGCCAATTATTATGGCAAGTGATCCATCAACACTTGCTGCCAATGACTATGGCCAGTGGCCACCAACACTCAATGCAAATGATTATGGCCTGGTCACCAACACTCGCTACCAATGACTATGACATGGGTCCAACTTTATTAACAACACATCTCGGCTCGGTGAATTACTACGCATTGTTGTAGCATAATAATAGCATCTTTTATTTGACTTTTAACAGTTTTACTTAATATTACATTTTGTATTTGACTTAACATGAGTTGTATTTGACTTTGCATCATTTACATTTGACTTGCATCAGTTGTATTTGAATCTGCATTATTTGTAAGTGACTGTGCGTCAGTTGTATTTGACATTGTACAGTTGCATCAGTTGTATTTGACATCGCATCATTTTTATTTTAGTTTCCATTACCTGTATATTTGACTGTGCGTCATTTGTATTTGATTGTGCATGATTTGTAAGTGACTGAACATCAGTTGTTTTTGACTGTTTCAGTTGTATTTGATTTTGCATCAGTTGTATTTGATTTTGCATCAGTTGCCTCTAATTTTGGATCAGTTGTATTTGATTTTGGATCAGTTGTATTTAATTTTGCATCAGTTGTATGTAATTTTGCATCAGTTATATTTGATTTTGCATCAGTTATATTTGATTTTGCATCAGTTGTATTTGATTTTGCATCAGTTGTATTTGATTTTGCATCAGTTGTATGACTTTACAAGAGTTGCATTTGACTTCGCATCAGTTGGAGGATTTGAAATTACTTGTGAGTGCAATTGCGCGGTTATAAAGATTTGACTTTCTCGAAGCTATAATTGGTGAGAACTAAAACCAATTTACACTGTATCCAATGGTCTTTCATGATAAACGAGTACATACACCTACACGTGGATGAAGAAAGGATCGATCGGTGCCATGCTGGGAGAAATGTTTAATTAAGCTGGATTTCTCTGTAGTAAAATAAGACAATTTGGTCCGTAACGAAAAATAATATAAACAATTTAAAAACCTTCAAAACAGAAACAAAATATTCATATAATAAAAAAATTAAAATACCCCCCAAAAATTAAAAACATAAAAAATAATTGTACAATAATCTGAATTGTATAGGTCAAAAAATATTTATGTATAAAGAACCAAAATACAAAAAATAGTAATGGAAAATATATATATATGTATATATATATATATATATATATATATATATATATATATATATATATATATATATATATATATATATATATATATATATATATATATATATATATATATATATATATATATATATATATATATATATATATATGTATATATATATATATATATATATATATATATATATATATATATATATATATATATATATATATATATATATATATATATATACAGATATACATATATATATATATATATATATATATATATATATATATATATATATATATATATATATATATATATATATATATTTTGTCATTGTGAGCTGAATTGCTGTGCCACATTTTGTGCAGCACGGTATATGTTACACGTATATTCATGAAGTCATGAAAATAGCAATGAGAACAATGCTAACCAAACTTTCTTGTCATCTTGATACTTAGAATGTTTAGATGATCGAAGAGGGAAAGAAAGAAATGCAATTAAAAGTTGTTTATACAAAAAAGAGAATTGTTATATATGTTTTGTTTCACGTGCGTGTGGTTGTTGCATATTGTGTTTTCAAGTGTGACCAGAATGTGTTTAATACTAAATTGATTAATACTATGATTCCTTCATGCGTTTATCATTGGATAGCCTATGAATTTATCATATGAGCATTTTCAAATGATAAAGATCAATTATTTAAAGATGTTCTTTTCTCAAACTTATTGGATTTATTGTTCCCTGGCGCTGAGTAGATGTTTACAAAAACGCGAAAAATATGTATATATAACAAAATATCATAAAAGAAAATTTTGCCTTGATGGATTAATTGAATTATCAAAAAAGCATCTTCGTATATAGATCATGATGCATTTGTGGATATACAGACAAAGATATCACTGTAATGAAGTATAAATACGCAGTATAGATATTGAGAAGTCTATTACTGACAAATATAGAGGAAGATATGCAATCATTTTTTATAATGTTTTCTTTCTTTTCTAATTAATTGTTTTCTTTCAAAGTATTTTCCTTGGGTAGGTACAAGATGGACTTTGATTAATGGTTCAAATCATTCTCCCTCGGATGCACATAGGCTGAATTTGGGGTGGAGATATCAATGGGGCATTTTACCCCGCCCCACACTTTTCTCATATTTATATCTTTTGTAAGTGATTTTCTGTATTTTAGGATGAGTTTCTGATTTTGCCATCCACTTTCGGTGAGTAAATCCCGGTTATGTATATTACTCTGATAATATGCCTTATAATTAATGAAGTGACTTTCTAAAGAAATTGTAATTGTTTCAATATAAAGGATTTCATGAAAAAAATATGTAGCGTTCTTGCTGTTTGAGTTTAGTAAATGTCAATTTTTTTTTGGAGAGCCTTCGTAAACTTTGTCTCCTGGATCAGGCATGGATCCTAGCTGTGTTTCTCCCCATGAACCACAAGGGTCAATAATCTGCCCCTGGAGTCCTAGACCACACACCACCAATGGCGTGATGGCAGAGGCCAGCAGAAAGCTGCTCCAGTTACATTTTTTGGGAAGGCGCCGAATGCTAACAGTGGCGCAAAAAATTGTCCAGAGAATATATTTTATTAGATTTTCTCATTATCAACTTCTGCAATTTGTATCATTTCAGAACAAGCGCAAATGATTTCTCTCAAAGCTGTATTTTTACATCAAAAACATGGAAATCCTCCCTGCATGGACCCCAAATATAACGACATGCATATTGTAGTCAATGGGATCCTACATTTGAACATTCGTTCCATAAAACTTAAGCGTGAAATTGACACAATTCTGGCTAAGCAAGTTTCCGGGAGCTTCGGCCCCTGGACGCCTACCAGGACTTCGACCATGGATTCGACACTGCTATCACAAGCGCGAGAAATGCAGGGTTTGCCTCTAGCTTGACACAATTGTTAAACAAATTTCCTGCTATTAAAATCACGAGCATCGTATAAAGCTTTCCGGGAATTCGCCCGGCTTTCGCCCCATAGATTTGACTCGCCCAATAAATTTGATACATTTATAGCAATTTCCTGTTATCAAATTCACGAGAAACGCGGGTTTTCTGCGGATTTTGCCCCTGGGTCACTAGGAGGAAGGCGGTGGGGGCGGGGGTAGAAGGCAATTGCCCCAACTTGAAAAATTAGACTACTTTCGGGAAAAAGGTAAAAAGAAATATTGTAATGCAAAGGGGGTATTTTATTGGTGCTTCCTTTGCCCCCTAAATAAATTTGAGCTCCTATGCCCATGGTCCCTACCAGGGATTCTCCCCTAAACTGCTAGATTTAACACAATGTTCAGCAATTCTTTTGCTACCAAAATCACGAGAAGCACAGGGCTTCCAGAGGCTTCGCCTTTAGGTGTGACACAATTTGAAGCAATTATCTGCTATCAAATACACGAAAAACGTAGGACCCATACCAGGTCTTTGCCCCTAGAATAACACAATTTTGAGCAATTCTCTGCGAATAAAAGCGCAGGGCTTCCGACATCTTGGATTTGATATAATTTAGGCAAATTTCTGCAAAAGCGCAGGGCTTCTGACATCCTAGATTTGATACAAGTTAAGCTATGTTCTGCAAAGGCGCAGGGCTTCCGACGGCTTTCAACCCACGTTTCACACTAAGATTTGCAGCGAGCGCTTTGTATCAGCTACGTAGGTTTTGTCTGAGTATAACATATAATCAGCTGGTGTTAACGTTAAAGTTACTCTTCGTATACTCTGTGAATATATGAAACTTAAGGAAAATATGAAGCAACATCAGCAGCAAACAAAAAATGTAAGTAGTAAAATTCGCTGAACTGGTACTGGTAGGTTAGCACGTACGTGTGACTGGGCCGTGTGAAAACGCGTGAAACGTAACGACGCCGCTTTCTGCAAAATGGCTTCCAGATGAGTTAAGAGTCACGTGATGAAATCCCTGTATAGAGGAAAATGGAATTATGATTTTTAGAAAACATATACTCATATCATTACCAAAATCGACGTGAAAAGAGTTAGCTCTCAGTACAGTTCGTCTAGGATCATAGGCCTAATATAGAACCATAATTTAGAGCCTGAGGGGACGCATATTAAAACATTTAGATGCTCTTAAATATGCTCTTGAAAAAGGGGCATCGCCCCTTAAACCTCACTGGAGCTCCGCCTTACGCAGACTCCAATCTTGATTACCAACTTTAATTATTTCCTCTCCCAGCCGACCCTGCTTCTAGCACATCGTCCCTAGATTTAAACACACTTTTAAGCAAATTCTGTCCAACAATTACGAGAAGCGCAAGGCTAAGACCCTGGATTTTACTTAATATTAAGCAGTATTCTTCTATCATAATCACGGGAAATGCAGGGTTTCCGGGGCGGCGCCCATGGACCCAACCAGGCCTTTGCCATTAATCAATTTCCAAAGCGGTACCGTTTAAATGGTGCAAGCGATTTTAGATCTATGTGCCCAATGTTTTACTCTTAGAAGCATTTTTTTTTTGGGGGGAGGTCGCCAAAATGACATTTCCCCCTCCCAAGTAAATTATGACTCACCACGTCACTGCAAGCCACTATGGTTCATGGAAATTTCTAAAAAATATTGACTTACAATCCCGATGAAATGGAGCGAAAAAGTAAGCCAAAAAGGACATCACCATTGTTTTAAAATGAATATGGACAGATAGAGATTTTTATATTAACGACAAAGTGCCGTAAAATATTTAAATTACGATAGAAGCATGTCGCAAGCGCTATATAACAACCGCTATTGTAATAGCAACCGATATTGTGATAACAACCGCTATTGTAATAAGAACCGCTTTTGTGATAACAACCGCTATTGTAATAACAACCGCTATTGTAATAAAAACCGCTATTGTAATAACAACCGCTATTGTGATAACAACCGCTATTGTGATAACTACCGCCATTGTAATGACAACCGCCATTGTAATGACAACCGCCATTGTAATGACAACCGCCATTGTAATGACAATCGCCATTGTAATAACAACCGCCATTGTAATAACAACCGCCATTGTAATAATCTTTGCATAGGCTGAATATAAAGTTCATTAACCATTTCATTCACTTATTACAATTTTGTATACATAAATTATGTACTGGTACGGTGAGCACTTCCTTTGTACCAGGACTATTTGGTACTATTGTGTTGCTGTATGGTGAGTTATTTAACACAAAGCTCACTAAAAACGATTTTCATATCAATTTAAGAGCAAAATTTACTTTCAATGGGTATTGTAAATCAATTTTTGTTATGATTTTCTTATTAAAACAAAACCAGAAGCAAAGGGTTTTGTGGTTCTGATGCTTTTCGGATTTTTTTTGTATTAACTGTTAATGTCATTGCATATTATGAAATATTTGACATGACATGAGTCGTTCTTGACTTGAGATATCATGTTTACAAGCTTTTTTCAGCAAAATCACATTAAGCCCCACCCACTACGCATATTAATGAAATTCAATGTTTTTGTTTTTTATTATAAATAAATTGACGATGTACGATCTAACTAACATCATAATTCTACTAAATATGTATCAAAACAGACGTGTGATTGTTAAAATATGAACATTTTATGATTTTAAGATTAAGCCCCACCTACTAATTAATATGACATCGCCACTAAAAACAATAGGGCACATCTGCAGACCATAGGCTATCTGTGTACCACACATGACATAAATCCAGTGTATTATTTTTGAGATATTGTGTTCACAAGCTCTTTTCAGTAAAACCACATTAAGCTCCGCCTACTACTCATATGAATGAAATTCAACGTTTTTTATACAATGAACACTACCTAACAACATAATTATCCTGAATATGAAACGAAACAGCTTGAGGCTTGGAGAAAGGCACTGGAGGATAGAGGCCCGAGAGTCAGTAGAAATATAACTGAATACCTGTGTACAAGAGGAGGTTCTAAAGTAGAAGGAAGCATCATGTTGCACGGGGAGAGAGTTCCCAGGGCGACAGAATTTGAGTACCTGGGATCCACTGTGCAAGAAGATGGAGGGTCCAGCAAAGAGGTGCAGAGGAAAATACAGGCCGGCTGGAGCAGCTGGAGGAAAATCACAGGCATACTGTGCGATAGGAAAGCACCTGTGCGAGTTAAATGGAGGTTTCACAAGACCATGGTGAGACCAGCGATGCTGTATGGAATGGAGTCCGTACCCTCACAAAGAAGGAGGAACATAAAATGGAAGTAGCGGAGATAAAAATGCTGAGGTTCGCAGACGGTGTGACCAAGATGGACCAGGTTAAAAACGGGGTGGTGAGAGAAAAGCTGCAAGTGGGTGAGTTTAGTGGCAAGGGCCGTGAGCGAAGGCTGCAGTGGAAAGGACATGTGTTCAGAAGGGAAGAGGAGTATGTTGTTAAAATATGAGCATTTCAAGATCTTTATATTAAGCTCCGCCAACTTATTTGATATAAATGACATCATCACCAAAAACAATAGGGCACATCTACAGATCTTTGTCTACGTACGTATCAAATATGACATGAATTGAGTTTACCGTTCCTGAGAGCTTACAAGCTCTTTTTAATAAAATCATGTTAAGCCCCGCTTTTTATGCATATTAATGAAATTTAAATTTTTTGTACCATAAACATATACGCACGAGCTAACAACATAATTACACCAAATATGAAACAAAGCAGACATGCGGTTGTTAAGATATAAGTACTTCAAGATATTTACATTAAGCCCCGTTATACTTGGTAATATGCATGACATCACCACTAAAAACAGTTGGGCATATTTAGGTACCATAGGCTATCTGTATACCACATATGCCATGAATCCGGTGTATCGTGCTTACGAGCTTGCTGTCACAGACACATACATACACACACCCGTACGCCAGCATGCTCGCAAATTTACTACATTGTGGAAGCAAAGACGAACCTCCCTGTGGAGACCCATTTCAGGTCTCCACAATGAAAACACCTATTGCATGGATTGTTAGGGCCTCCTGAATGATGATTTATGATTATGAGATGTTTCCAGAGGGTATAACCTGTGAAGACCTTACGGTGTATAATTGTGTAAAATTTCAGATTTCTAAAATGTTGTGAAGTTGAAGTACGTCCCCATTTATCAAGTATCCACAAGGGTAGAAGATTAACATGTACAGTACAGTACATATTGCACAGCAGTTGTTCATGTAGGGTAGTGCAGGTGCAATCACATATATCTGGAGAGTTTTTATTCTTCATTTTCTTTTTGTTTAAGCTTATTGAAAGTCCCACACAGTAAAATTGTGAGGGATTTTAGTTAAAGCAACCAAGCTTACAATTCCCAACATTAATTTTTAATGTATATTGAAAATTGAACCCCCCCACCCTCCCCCTCTCTTAGTGTGTATCAATGGTCCCAACTGATGTGTAGACACAGTAGACTCAACGAAGACTTTTTTTATTTAATGGGCCTACATACTTTTTGCATAAGAATAGTGTCTGACTGATAGACCTTACCAATATGTGTATAGTGTCTCCAGAAGGCTTGCTTAGTAAGGATAGTACCAGACCCACAAATTGTCTCCACTAGGAAAGTCTCCATAAGGTAGCAAATATGCGTATATATAATTGCATAGGTTTCTTATGCTATTAGCATCGGAACCAAAAAGTGGAGGATCTGTATCTTTCAGAACTCCCACGCCAACCCGGTGTATGGTTCTGATTCTGCTTTCCGGGAATTCACTGTCCACCTATAACAATTTTGCCATCAATTGGCCCTTTAGTGAATTTTTCTGTAATGAAAAAAATGTGACAAATTAAAACAGAAGTAAACTTGTAGCCTTCAATTTAAAACAAGCAAGCAATTCATAGAGTTGCTGGTCTCATCACCTTAAGCATACAGCATAGTGGGAGAAATAGCTAATAATAATAATAACTATGAAGGGGAGTGGTTTAAAGGATCACTAGCTCTGTGACCTTTGACCTTTTGATCCCAAAATTTACGGAACACAAGTTCATGTACCATATGTGGTACAAACATAGGATTAGTATAAGTCTTGCACTTTCGGAATTTAAAGTGCCACAAAAATTGTACAAATTAGTACACAATTACCCCCTAAAATGACATATTTGACATCTAACCTCTGAATCTTATCACTAAAACAACTTCTGAAATTGTTCACATTTATCGTGCCCTACTGTATTCATGCTCACGTCACACTTACCATTCCATAACTATAGGGGGAAATGGTGAAAAGTGGTCAGTGGTTCTGTGGCCTTTGACCTTTTGACCCCAGAGTCTACGGGACACAAATTCATGTACCAAGGTATCATGGCACACATAGAGTTGTTATAGGTCTTGTACTTTTTTAGTTTAAAATGGCGCAAAATTATGCAAAAAACACTTATTTGACCTTTTAACCTCCAATTATTTTAGATTTTTATTAGAATGTTAAATCCTACCCATCTATGCAATTTCAAAAGATGCAAAGTAATTCCTTCAAAAGATACAGCCATCACCAAAAACTTGTTTCATTTGACCTGTGACCTTTTGAGCCCAGAGTTTACGGGACACTGGGTCATGTACCACAGTATCATGATACAAACATAGGATTGGTATAGGTCTTGCATTTTTGGAATTTAAAGTGGCACAAAAATGTAAAACTTAGTACATAATTACCCCTAAAATCACATATTTGACATCTGACCTCTGACCCTTGATCCTTATGACTAAAACAACTTCTGAAATTGTTCACATTTATTGTACCGTACTGTATGACACCATTCATGCTCACGTCACACTAGCCATTCTATAACTATAGAGTAAAATGGTGAAAAGTGGTCAATAGTTCTGTGACCTTTGACATTTTGACCCCAGAGTCTACAGGACACAAATTCATGTACCAAGGTATCATGGTACAACATAGGGTTGGTATAGGTCTTGTAATTTTTGAGTTTAAAATGACGCAAAATTTTGCATAAAAAGCACTTATTTGACCTTTGACCCAAGAACTTTTTACCTCCTATTATTATCATTTTTTGTTAGAATGTTAAACCCTACCCACCTATGCAATTTGTAAAGATACCAGGTAATTCCTTCAAAGATACAGCCGTCACCAACAACTTATTTCATTTGACCTGTGACCTTTGTACCTTGGAGACAAAAGTTCCTGGCCAGGGGTACCCGTCCACCAATTTTAGTTCATGTGTGTATTACAGTTTTTGTTGCATACGCACACACGCATGCACACACACACACATACCCACGGATCTAGCACTATGGGGTCCTGCAGTGCCTGCACTACGGGGTCCTCATACAAGTCTGGAGCACACTACAGGGCCTTGTGAGATTGCACTATGGGGTCTTCATTTTGTGTATGACTATACAAGTTGAAGCAATACATTACAGGGTCCTCGGTTGTTATTTTTAAAAATGTTTTCTTCATTCAATTGTATGGAATAGAGTTATAGTAACATGATACACTATCATGATATAAATACCATTTCTTAGTACACAAATTTATACTGGCATATATGATTGATCTTTGTTAGTGTCTGTGTTTTTGTTCTTTTACACTGATGGAATGCACCAAGATATTGTGCTAGTATTGTTGTTTTCCACTTGAAAGTTTCCTTTCAGAATTTCTGTTTAATAGGAAGTTTTAGAATGTTTAAAGTTTAAAGTTATAGTACTATTTGTCTACACTTTATTTCAGCTCAAATTATTTTCTTGTTATCAATTGTTTTTCTTCTAATTTTGATCTATATCGGACATAGAGAGACATGTCAATAGCTTTCAGTATTTAATACACTATGATGTTTTTAATGAAAGGAAAGGTATAGTCCCATAAATGCATTCAGAAGTGAACGCCGCCGTGCTGATAACGTCATTTCCGGTTTTCAATTTTCATATCAATTGCAAGAAATCTGTGATGTTTTCGATAACACATGTAAACCCCTATGCTTGGTGCGGCAGATGTGTGATCGATAACATCACAGATTTCTCGAATTCAATAAGGAAAATTTTGAAAACCGAAACTGACGTTATCAGCACGGCCGCGTTCACTTCTGAATGTATTACGGTTACTATACATTTCCTTGAACATTACAAATTACAATAGAAAGAAATACAATAATCTTTTAAACATGAATCAAATGACAACAAGATTATACGATTCAGGGTAAGCCTATTTCTAATAAAGTCAAATTGTCAATGCTAATATCACCTTTTGATTAGAATATTATACCTTCTTCACCAATAGTATCATTTCCTTTGTGTATGTTAAACTTGTATTTATAGCACTCTGGGGTCCTGTGTAAGTTTCTCTAACGCACTGTGGGGTCTTCAATGAACATTACAAATTTCAATAAGAAGAACTTCATTAATCTTATCAACATGAATCAAATTGCATTAACAAGATCGTATCATTCAGTTTTAAGCTTAAATCACAAGGCCTTGATGAAGACAAATTTTCGATAGAATTATCTCCTTTTGATGAAAATTTCATATCTTGACTTTTAGTAGCATTCCTTTGTGTATCTTAAACTTGTATTCAGGGCACTATAGTTTACCTAATACACTATGGGGTCTTTCAGTCAATATTTGAAATTGCAATATAAACAATTCCACAAAAACTTTGAAATATTAATTAAAAGTGTAACATCAACAAAATTATATGATCCACATAAAGCTCAATCATAAAGGTAATGATATAATGCTAAAAGAAAATTTAAGAAGAAGTCATTGTCTTTTAATATTCATATTCTTTTTTATTTTACCAATATAATCATTTTATTTGTGAATATTACATTTCTATTCAGGGCACTATACGGCCCTGCGGAAGTTTCTCTTATTAAATATTGGGTCTTTCAATGAACATTAGAAATTGTATATAAAAAAGAATTACAATAAACTTTAAATATGAATTAAATGAAAATTACAATATTATATGATTCAGGGTAAGCTTCATTCGAAACTTTGTGGTATTTGAGAAAGACAAATTGTCTACGCAAATATCACCTTTTGATTAGAATATTATATTTTCTTGACCAATAGAATCATTTTCTTTGTGTATGTTAAACTTGTATTCGGAGCTCTATGGGGTCCTGCATACGTTTCTTTAATATACTATAAGGTTTTTCAATAAACATTAGAAATTGCAATAAAAATGACTGCAATAATTGATAAATATGAATGAAATTGTAATACAAAATTATATGATTTAGGTTAAAGCTTAAACTCCAAGGTTATGGCATTTAATGAAGACAAATCCTAGATGGATTTACAGTATCACCTTTTGATTATAATTTTACATATTTCTTGACTTATAGTATCATTTCCTTTGTTTGTCTTAAACTTGTATTCACGGCAGTATAGGACCCTGTGCAAGTTTCTCTAATACACTATGGAGTCTTTCAGTCAATCTTATGAATTGCAATATAAACAATTACACAAAACTTGTAAATACAAATTAAATTGCTATACTAACAAGAAATTTTGTCTTGGGGATACAATAACCAAGTACCAAATACGCCACGGCGTGACAGCCCGCTTGTACCCACTTAAGGGACCCTGGTGAGGTCCAAGGGCGAAGCCTTGATATTAGGGTCAAGGGGTCTTCGTCAAGTTCTAAATATTTCTCCAAATTGGTTGAAAAAGGCGAAATCAAGAGAAAGTTAGAAGTTTATTTGATGAAGACAATTTCAGATTCCCATGTTGAAATATACTCAGATAAGCGTTTTCTACCCTTTCTAGACACAGAAGAAATTCAAGTTCTTCTAAATATTGAGAAAATTCAGATAAAAGTGTAGGGTTCCTTGACAAAACCCTATATGGTCCAGGGCCCAAGCCCGAAAGCTCATAGGATTTGTTGTTTTTCATCAGGGGCGTAGCCAAAGGGGGGACGGGGTGCCGCACCCTCCAACTGCCAACTTTGTGGTCGTCGGCAAATTCAACATGCTTGTCGGCAAAAAAAAAATGGAGAACAAACAGAAGAAAGGGGGAAAAGAGAAGAAAAAAGAAAGGAAAAAATAACTTAAAGGAAAGCAAAAAAATAAAGAAAAAGAGAAGAAGTAAAAGAAAGTGGTTAACCATATTTTCGGCCTGACGAACAGACGGAGTAGTCAGTACGGTACCGGCACATTGTATTTTACGACAAGAGATCAGATTTTCCGACAAACGATCGATTAGTTTTTTTCCTTTTTTCTGTCACTGTAATTCTGAACATCGCATTTCCCGACAAAGAAGATTAAATTGCGACAGAAGTCTAAACGTCGTTTTTCTTCCAAGCATTTCATTCTAAACCGATGAACATTTTCCGGCAGGGGCGTAACCAAGGGTGGAGAGGGGGGGGGGAGGGGGTTGTCGGCAAATTTGGAAATCTTGCTGGCTCATGGGTGTAAATGAATTAAAAAGTTTAACGCAAAATTATACATAAACCCTTAGATTTTAAGGTTGACCATGTTTTGCTTCCTCTCTGAATATAACTTCAGTGGCGTAGGAACAGGGGACCAAAGACCCCCCCCCCCTCCCCCTTCCTAATAATGAAAGTCGAACGAATTGATTTTGAAGAGTCAGATTCCATCGTGGCATCTTTTCTTTCGGAAATCTTCAATTTTCGAAAGATCTTCAATTTTCGAGAAATCTTCAATTAATTTCCTTCGAGATATCTACTTCATTTTGGGGAGATTTGCATCAAATCTCGTACAATTTCCTTCAATTTTCGTGAAATTGTCTTCATTTTCGGGAAATTTCCTTTATTTTTGGGAAGTGTTCTTCATTTTCGGGAAACCTGCTTCAATTTTCGTGAAATTTGCACCAATTTTTGTGAAATGTCATTCATATTTGGGAATTTTTCTTTCTTTTCAGAAAATTTGCATCAATTTTTGTGAAATGTCTTTCATTTTTGGGAATTTTTCTTCATTTTCATTTTTGAGAAATTTGCATCCATTTTGCTTCATTTTTGGGAAATTTACATCAATTATCGTGAAATTTCTTTCAATTTTTGTGAAATCTTCTTCATTTTCGGAAAATTGTCTTCATTTTTGGAAAATTTGCATCAATTTTCGTGAAATATCTTTCATTTTCGGGAAATTGTTTTCATTTTCGGGTAACTTTGCATCAATCTTCGTGAAATTGTTTTCAATGGTTGTGAAATCTCATTCATTTTAGAATTTAAAAAAATCAATTTTCGGTAAATTTCTATAATTTCGGGATATTTTGCTTCAATTTTTGTAAAATGTCCTTCATTACATTTTCAGGAAATTTTCCAATCAAAGTTTCCAATCATTTTACGACCCCGACTTTACTAATGTTTCACCGTATTAAGAAACTCGTACATTTTTGTAGGTTTGTTGGGACAAACTTAACCTAAACTTAATTGCCAATTTTTCGAGAAAAAAGTAGAACCTGTCGGAAAATAAAAGCTTGCACCCCCCCACTCCGACCCCTCATTGGACACCTCCTCACTACGACCCTGTTTTTCAGGTCCGAAAATGGCTGAAAATCTACACAAAGCTCGAAAATATAAATGCCAAAAAGAGAAAAAAGTTTGTAGTTATCATGTTGCAATCTACTCCGATAAGCATTTGGGTTATCATTTCTAAACCATAAACAAGCAGAGGAGAAATTTCCTTCGACAATAGAGAAAAATCAGGTAATATTATTGTGGGATTCATCGGCGAAGCGCGCCCTGGTAAGTATCCAGAGAGAGGAGCCACCGCAAGCTCTAAAAAGGTCTTGTTTTTGATGCCCCGAAATCAGAAAATGGTCATGTCATCCGGCTCAGAATTTTAAACATGTGTGGGCGCGGCGGGGTATATTTATAATGTCCCACTTGCCAGCGGAGTAGGAAGCGGGGGCAGGGAGAAAACTGCCTCATGACGGGGTTTGCATTTTCAGTCAAGCCATCTCTTCCCAGTCAAACAGTCTGGCCAAACTGGCCAAAAATTCCTGAAAC
>JAIGNY010000499.1:0-74674 GCA_020152595.1 Chiridota heheva
TCACGCCGTGTGATCTGTAATCCCCAGCTGCGGAATTCACACGTGGCCGCTATAAGCGCACATCCGAAGGTGGATGTGCGGGCTTCAGCCCAATAATTTTAGGTGAACGTACCACGTTACTTGATCTGATCCTCCCCCCCTGCACCTCTCCAGCAATATTGTTATCACATGTCACTTTATCTCATTAAATCCCCCAATATTTTGAACGCTCTGCCGCCCCTGATCAGACAATTGAATTCTGAAATGGCTTGGGGTGGATGAGATGCAGAAACGCATTTTCATACAATGAATCTTGGACCCTTCAGGGCCGTAAATTAACATCTTCAACGTGAAGGAGCATACATGCTTGGCTTATCCAAACTTGGGGGCATAAGATGCTAATTGAAACTTAAACAAATCCCCCTTCCCCAATTGTGTACTCATTTTTGTTTTGTTTTCTATAGGCATATAGTTAGAAAGGTAGGGGAACATGTATCCCGGGAATTATGGCACTACGCTTTATCCGTAGCGAAACTAAAACCGTAAACAAATTGGAACTCATATGCAGAAAAAATCAAACATGAAAACGTCATAGCCTAACATGAAGGAGCATACATGCTTGGCTTATCCAAACTTGGGGGCATAAGATGCGAATTGAAACTTAAACAAACCCCCTTCCCCCAATTGTGTACTCATTTTTGTTTTGTTTTCTATAGGCCTATAGTTAAAAAGGTAGGGGAACATGTATCCCGGGAATTACGGCACTACGCTTTATCCGTAGCGAAACTAAAACCGTAAACAAATTGGAACTCATATGCAGAAAAAATCAAACATGAAAACGTCATAGCCTAACATTTTTTGTTTTGAATACATGTAGGTGATCGCTAATGTTCGTAATTTTGTTTTTAAAATGTATTGTTCCAGAATATGCTGCACTCAAACTGAACTTTGCTCTCCCATAATGTCGGTGATCGACCGTTACATGGTGGAAACCTCCATTAACTCCTACATTGAAATTAATACAAAACGGCTTACAACTTTTGTTAGAAGTATATTTTTTCAACTGTCACTATTCTTAAATAAAGAGGTAGTATGCTGCATGTACCCGGCCCTAAGTTCGCGGATACCGAGGGCTAGGAAATCAGGTGTGTATCTCCCCCTTCCTTCTCCCACCCCGCAATCCCACCCCCTCCAATCCCCCGTTATTTTTAAGAAGTATTAAAACAGCAACATTTGGGTATTACTGCATAAAAAAGTTCAGATGTGTCCTTTTTTTATTCCATGAAAATCTAATGTATTTCCTCTCGTTTCTTTCTTTTTCGTGACATAAGCATACTTTATCCTTGTATTATCTATTTGATTTCTTTACTGTTAAGCACGCAACAGTAGTTTCTTCATTTTCATTTGCTTTATATTTACTTTAATGAGCTTCTTTTTTCGTTCTGCACGATTTTTCAATTCTTAGTCCTCGCATTTCATATACTGTCATGTCTGGCATAGGAATCAAAAGATATTTCTTCTCGATTTGTTTACTTAAATCAAAGGAGGCTTATTCTTGCTTGTATGACCCTGGGAATTACCATTATCAAACACTCAAGGCCGTAGTTATTGGGAAGTCTCCCCCTGCCCCGGGCTTTGCACCACTATATACCCAATCTTGAGATAAAAAATGTGTTTCAAAAGAATGCTTAGCCTCAGATGTGTGTTAGGGTGTGGTGCGTTAAACCTGTTCCCACTTTGTGAGTAAGAACTCCGACGTAGCATGATAATTTTGAAGTTTATGTTGTACGTCCCAGGAAGAAGTTACACAATATCCTACAGCAGCAATTACTACAAAACGATATATAAATACAACATTTATAGGCCTACCCTCCTTGTCTCCCCCATTATGAGAGAATACTCCCATAATAGGGGTATTCCCCCTCTCCACCCTATTTAACAATTGTTTTTGTCTCCTATTGTATAAATGAAATTCGTTCTCCACACGACCGTGACAGTTGCACTTGTATTTAGCTATTGATCCCCATCCAATATTTTAGTCTATTTGCCAACTGGGGAGAAGAAATACCAATAAAAAAGATAAGTTGGACGATTTTTACCATCCCCCTCCCTGTAGCCACAGCCGCCTCTGCCCAATGCTGTCCCCCTCCCTCCAGCCCAATGCCCCTCCCTCCAGCCCCTCCCTACAGCCCAATGCTGTTCCCCCTCCCTCCAGCCCACTGTTGTCCCCTCCCTCCAGCCCAATGCTGTCCCCTCCCTCCAGCCCAATGCTGTCCCCTCCCTCCAGCCCAATGCTGTCCCCCCTCCTCCAGCCCAATGCTGTCCCCCTCCCTCCAGCCCAATGCTGTCCCCCTCCCTCCAGCCCAATGCTGTCCCCTCCCTCCAGCCCAATGCTGTCCCCTCCCCTCCAGCCCAATGCCCCCCTCCCTCCAGCCCAAATGCTTTCCCCTCCCTCCAGCCCAATGCTGTTCCCCTCCCCTCCAGCCCAATGCTGTCCCCTCCCTCCAGCCCAATGCTGTCCCCCTCCCTCCAGCCCAATGCTGTCCCCTCCCTCCAGCCCAATGCTGTCCCCCCCTCTCCCTCCAGCCCAATGCTGTCCCCCTCCCTCCAGCCCAATGCTTTTCCCCCTCCTTGAGAACTTCGGAACATTTACATGGGCTATAAATTATGCATAGTCCCGCTTGTATACATACTAACATAATATGATTGGAAAATCCCATCATACCTCAAACTCTCTCCATTACTTCACATGAAACTAGATCCGGCATGGACCCTGGGAACTCAGTTTATTGCACAATACATGACAAGCTTTGTTGAGAACTTATATGACAGGTACTGAATATGTTAGGGACGTGATATTTATACGCAATAAAGTACACATTGAACTGAGTTTTTCAATATTTTATTAATCTACGGACAAGTGTAAAGAACTATTTTGAAGGGAAAATGACCAAAATTATGTACTTTTAAGAAAGGAATTTGAGATATACTTACGAGTTTTCCACTTTCAATTCCCATGGTACAATAAAACTTTCTTCTTCGCGGCTAGAAGTATGAACAAATGTGTGGTCTTGCGCATACTAGGTAGGTGGTTGTAAATAAATTATTTCTACATGGGTGGTTGGAAGTACGGAGATATTTGTTTTAAGTTCATGGGGAAAACAGTAGTAATTTCTTCATCAATTATGGTAAAAAGTTCCAAAAAGTCAAATGAAACACAATTAGGGGTATAACTTCAAAAAGAATTCCTTAATATTTCATACGTTTGTTTCTTTGAAGTCACAAACAAATTTGGCAGCATGATTTCTATGTTTCGTTCCTCATTAAACAGAAGATTTTTTAACAGTATTTGACAAAGAAAGTACATGAAATATATGATTTTCTGATCGGGATAATTATTCATTCATTTAAGAACTAATTATGTAAGAATAAAAACACCAGACAAATATCATTGTTTAAGATACGATTGTGACTGCTTTATTTCTTCATCTTAATAGTACATGTCAACTTGACTTTCACACACACATACGAGAAGCAGGAAGTGCATGTTTGCACATTACATAGTGAATATAACGGTAGCGTCTTTCACGCAGTGAATTAGTGTGGTTTGCTATGGAAGGTCTATTGTTAAGGACCTGGCAGAGATCTCGTGGTAAGGACGCGGTATACTCCCATTAAAAGTGCGTCCACTTATGACAACGGGCCTTACGGTTAAACGGTTAAGGACCGTAATGATGACAGCTGTACGTTTATGGAAAAAATGCTAACTGTCACAACCTTAGCTGCTAGTTTGGCCGATTACCGGCTAAATATGAAAAATTTGTCCGTTTTGAAACATGTTTGGTCAGTAATATGTTTTTAGTACAGGCCAAATGAAATTAATTTAACATTTATGAAGATTAATGTGTAAATGTTAGAAATTTTGTTATGTTTACAAAATGTATTTTCTAACCATACGTTGTGGTGGAATTGACTTTTGACCTCGCCAACGTCAGTAATCGAGCGAGACATGATGGCACCATGCATTGAATGTCACATAGCTTTTGTTAGAAGCATAATTTTTCATGCATCGCTATGACGTGAACCTCATTCATTGCAACCACCACAAACCAAGTCATCACCAATCTCACAGTCATTCACAACTGACCTCGTTTGGCATATATGGCCTGACTGTTAAGGTGCCATTCAACCCAAACAAACAAACTGAATACAACTCATACAGGAAAGTTAAAACTCTTGGATTCTAACATGATGAATAATTGCCCAAAAATGGAATGGACCTCAAATAAAACTTTAAAAACATCATAAAAATACATATGACAAAAATAAAATCAAAGAAAGCAATCAATTCTTCTTGCATTGTTATGGGTTGAGCTATAACATCATTGATGTCTAGTTGTATCCTCTAATGCATCAGTCTTTTTGTATCCTCCAATTTATCAGTCTTTTTGTATCCTCCAATTCATCAGTTTTTTTTATCCTCTTATTCATCAGTCTTTTTGTATACTCTAATTCATCAGTCTTTTTTGTATCTCTAATTCATCAGTCTTTTTGTATCCTCTAATTCATCAGTCTTTTGTATACTCTAATTCATCAGTCTTTTTGTATCCTCTAATTCATCAGTCTTTTTGTATTCTCTAATTCATCAGTCTTTTTGTATCCTCTAATTCATCAGTCTTTTTTTTGTATCCTCTAATTCATCAGTCTTTTTTTGTATTCTCTAATTCATCAGTCTTTTGTATCCTCTAATTCATCAGTCTTTTTGTATCCTCTAATTCATCAGTCTTTTTGTATCCTCTAATTTATCAGTCTTTTGTATCCTCTAATTCATCAATGTTTTGTATCCTCTAATTTATCAGTCTTTTGTATTCTCTAATTCATCAGTCTTGTTGCATCCTCTAATTCATCAGTCTTTTTGTATTCTGTAATTCATCAGTCTTTTTGTATTCTCTAATTCATCAGTCTTTTTGTATTCTCTAATTCATCAGTCTTTTTGCATCCTCTAATTCATCAGTCGTTTTTTTGTATTCTCTAATTCATCAGTCTTTTTGTATTCTCTAATTCATCAGTCTTTTTGTATCTCTAATTCATCAGTCTTTTGCATCCTCTAATTCATCAGTCGTTTTGTATTCTCTAATTCATCAGTCTTTTTGTATCTCTAATTCATCAGTCTTTTGTATTCTCTAATTCATCAGTCTTTTTGTATCCTCTAATTCATCAGTCGTTTTGTATTCTCTAATTCATCAGTCTTTTGTATTCTCTAATTCATCAGTCTTTTTGTATTCTCTAATTAATCAGTCTTTTGTATACTCTAATTAATCAGTCTTTTTTGTATTCTCTAATTCATCAGTCTTTTGTATACTCTAATTAATTAGTCTTTTGTATCCTCTAATTCATCAGTCATTTTGTCATCAGTCTTTTTGTATCCTCTAATTCATCAGTCTTTTGTATTTTCTAATTCATCATTCTTTTGTGTCCTCTAATTCATCAGTCTTTTGTATCCTCTAATTCATCAGTTTTTTGTATCCTCTAATTCATCAGTCTTTTTGTATCTCTAATTCATCAGTCTTTTTTTTGTATACTCTATTTATTTCATCAGTCTTTTTTTTTCTTTTTGTATCCTCTAATTCATCAGTCTTTTTGTATCCTCTAATTCATCAGTCTTTTGTATCCTCTAATTCATCAGTCTTTTTGTATTCTCTCTTTCATCAGTCTTTTGTATCCTCTAATTCATCAGTCTTTTTGTATCCTCTAATTCATCAGTCTTTTTGTATCTCTAATTCATCAGTCTTTTTGTATTCTCTAATTCATCAGTCTTTTTGTATCCTAATTTTAATTCATTAGTCAGTTTTTGTATTCTCTAATTCATCAGTCTTTTTGTATTCTCTAATTCATCAGTCTTTTGTATTCTCTAATTCATCAGTCTTTTTGTATCCTCTAATTCATCAGTATCCTCTAATTTCAGTCTTTTTGTATCCTCTAATTCTAGTCTTTTGTATCTCTCTAATTCATCAGTCTTTTTGTATCCTCTAATTCATCAGTCTTTTTGTATCCTCTAATTCATCAGTCTTTTGTATCCTCTAATTCATCAGTCTTTTTGTATCCTCTAATTCATCAGTCTTTTGTATCCTCTAATTCATCAGTCTTTTGTATTCTCTAATTCATCAGTCTTTTTTGTATCCTCTAATTCATCAGTCTTTTTGTATCCTCTAATTCATCAGTCTTTTTGTTTCTAATTCATCAGTCTTTTGTATCTCTAATTCATCAGTCTTTTTGTATCCTCTAATTCATCAGTTTTTTGTATCCTCTAATTCATCAGTCTTTTTGTATCTCTAATTCATCAGTCTTTTTGTATCTCTAATTCTAATTCATCAGTAATTTTTCTTTTGTATCCTCTAATTCATCAGTCTTTTGTATCCTCTAATTCATCAGTCTTTTGTATTATCTCTAATTTCATCAGTCTTTTTGTATTCTCTATTTCATCAGTCTTTTCTTTTTGTATCTCTATTCATTCTAATTCATCAGTCTTTTTGTATCCTCTAATTCATCAGTCTTTTTATCAGTCTTTTTTGTATCCTCTAATTCATCAGTCTTTTTGTATCCTCTAATTCATCAGTCTTTTTTGTATCCTCTAATTCATCAGTTTTTTTTGTATCCTCTAATTCATCAGTCTTTTTGTATCCTCTAATTCATCAGTCTTTTTGTATCTCTAATTCATCAGTCTTTTTGTATTCTCTAATTCATCAGTCTTTTTGTATTCTAATTCATCAGTCTTTTTGTATCCTCTAATTCATCAGTCTTTTTGTATCCTCTAATTCATCAGTCTTTTTTTTCCTCTAATTCATTTTCTTTTGTCTAATTCATCAGTCTTTTGTATCCTCTAATTCATCAGTCTTTTTGTATCCTCTAATTCATCAGTCTTTTTGTATCCTCTAATTCATCAGTCTTTTTGTTTCTCTAATTCATCAGTCTTTTTGTATCCTCTAATTCATCAGTCTTTTGTATCCTCTAATTCATCAGTCTTTTTGTATCCTCTAATTCATCAGTCTTTTTGTATCCTCTAATTCATCAGTCTTTTGTATCCTCTAATTCATCAGTAATTTTTTTGTATTCTCTAATTCATCAGTCTTTTTTTTGTTCATCAGTCTCTCTAATTCATCAGTCTTTTTGTATTCTCTAATTCATCAGTCTTTTTGTATCCTCTAATTCATCAGTCTTTTTGTATCCTTTAATTCATCAGTCTTTTTGTATCCTCTAATTCATTAGTCTTTTTGTATCCTCTAATTCATCAGTCTTTTTGTATCCTCTAATTCATCAGTCTTTTTGTATCCTCTAATTCATCAGTCTTTTGTATCCTCTAATTCATCAGTCTTTTTGTATCCTCTAATTCATCAGTCTTTTTTGTATCTCTAATTCATCAGTCTTTTTGTATTCTCTAATTCATCAGTCTTTTTGTATTCTCTAATTCATCAGTCTTTTGTATCTCTATTTTAATTTCAGTCTTTTATATTCTCTAATTTCAGTCTTTTTGTATTCACTAATTCATCAATCTTTATTTTGTATTCTGTATTATTTCTCCTGAGATATTGGGGCTTCAAACCATTGTATATTTCATGAAAGTACACGTAGAAAGTAAACATAGAAGTAGACAAAGAAAGTAGTAATAAAATCCATTAACGTAATTTTAATTTACTATCTGAACAAAGTTTAAAGAAAATAGATAAATATATTAGTAAAAAGATCAACTAATTTATAATGTTAAGAAAGTGAGGATGCGGGGCCACCTTTTTACAATCAGAACTTTGATTTTTTTCTTAACAGATTAAGATATTGAAGTGGTTTCTTCTTCATTTTGTTTCTGTTGAAGTCCTGCTTCATACAACATGAATTTCGACCACTGAACTAATCCTTTGAAGATGTCTACCTATGCTGCTATGGATGCACTTATCATCCCGGGGGCTTCGACGAGGAAGGGTGGGCATGTAACGTCCAGCCCGGGTCCATTGTAATCGGAATTCTGTTTTATAATGCAATTTCCTACTCGGGATAGAATTTCATCCCGGGTAAAGGCACCTGTCGCTGAAATTTTACCACCGGACTCATGTAATCCAGGGAGTTGTTATAGCAACTCCCTGTGTAATCGTACCCTTAGTAAATATCTCGTGAGTTAAGCTAGCTATGATCGTCAGGTTCAATTATAGGTAACACTCACAAGATGATGAAGGATTTTGACCAAGGTTGAATTTCAAACGTGTAATGTAACTTAAATAGAAATTAATGAAATGTTATAAACACAGAACAAACAAATAAACCATGTTTTTTTTTTTTTTTCGCATTTCCATTCAGATATGTAGAAAGTTCTACCGTACTTTGAAGAAAGTCGACAGGAAGCCGCAGTATCTGCTGATAACACCAACACAATGAAGAGATTATCCCCGAGTACAACATAAATGGACAGTCTGTGTTATACAATGGATAAAAACACTTTAAAGGAGACAATAACTCTTTTGTGAATGGCTGTTATTAACAATCCTCACGACGAAAGCATTTGAACTCACAAATGGAATGTACATTACAGGGGTGGCTAGGATGGGTAATAAGTTGGCATTCACCCCCCCCCCCCCCCCTCCTTCCCCCTCCCCTCCTCTAGATTATGGTTCTGTATTAGGCCTATCCTGACGATCTGTATTAGGGCTAGTAAATAACTATTTTCACATCGATTTTGGTAATTGTTTTCTAAAATTCATAATTCTACTTTCCCTAAGTTCAACCTCTGATTAATCTATACTACTACGGAATGAGGTTAAAAGCATCGAGAAATACGTTTATAACTATCGTAGGTAAGCAATCCAGATTTTGAATACCTCCAGTGCAAAACTAGCGGCAACTAGTACAACCATGGAGTAAAGAACTCCCTGCATGGTGCAACTAATGTAAAATATGTACGTTAGTAGCGTGTTGCCTCAGTCTGGTACAAACCAAGAATTGATGGTATTTATTTCTGAATATGATTACCTCGAGATCGAGTAAAAATGAACGAGCGCCAACTATTTTGTACAGCGTACACATATAGACATATATTCTCCAGTATTCTTATTATGAAATAAATTTAAAGTTTAAAGAAAGTGAAAAAAAACTTTACTTTGAAAACAGTAGGTATTCAGTGAATACCTTGAATACTCATCCGCGCCGCTCAGCCTGATACATAATAATATTGTTCATTATATTTTGGTCTATTACATGAGAAAAAATCGGAATAAAAAAGGACGTTATATCAGAATTACACACTTATACTCGCCAACAATACTAAATTACAGTTTAGCAAGGTCTCTGCTGTTTTAGATATTCAATTTCAACACTATTCATCAATGTTGTGAAACTAAAAGATTAAATCATTAAATTGACCAATTTGTATGACATTATCAGCTTATGTGAAGCATGTGTTGCAAGACAGGCCAGTGGCCAGCGTGGGCACGCCGTTCCACCCCCTGCGGGAAACCAGACTAACAAATTACTAATCAAAAGTGTAAGTTGAAATATGGAAAGCTGTCAACGTGAGTTACAAAGGACCACTCACATAAGAGATAGCACTGGCTTAACTTAAAGAAAACAGGTTGAAAATAGTGAAAATAAAACATGACTATAAGAATTGGTGAGGTTAGTTGCATTGGTTAATTGTTTAACCAATGCATGCACCCCTCCGCTTCTTCCATAAAAGAAAGTTGTATATAGACATTACTGTATTCGGGAAAGTTTCTTCATTTTGTGGAAATTTTTGAGATATTTTATTCAATATTTGGGCAATTTTCAGGATATTTCCTTAATTTTCAGTTTCACCTTCATTTTCGGAATTTTTTTTTTCCGGAAATTTTTTCCAATCTTTGCGAAATTTTCTTCAATTTTTGGGAAATTTTCTTCAATTTTTGGAAAGTTTACCAAAGCAGCGCTTCTGGAGGCTTCGCCACTCTGGACCCCTTCCATGTCTTTGACGGTTTCAAGATTTCAAACACTGATTTTAAGCAATTTCCTAAACGGTTCATACCAATTTGCCTAATGTTTTACTCTTATGAGTATTTTTTTTCGGGGGGGGGGGGAACCAAAATTCATTTGCCCCTCCAGTGAAACATAACCCACAACCCCACTGATGCAGTCCACAATTACAATCTACAATTATTCACACACACAAAAAACCAGTCATTTGGCAGTTTGGTCATAATTACTTGCATTACGTCTGATCAATGACAACTCGCCTCCTGGCCTGATTCAAAACACGGTTATAAGCGGGCTTTATTAGATGTTGGCACTATTGACTATTAACCTATACCTGAAGGCGGATATATTTATTTTCTAACATTTTGGAAAGTTAGGTTGCTCACTTGCATCATAAAACATGGGTAAAATCATAAGTGTATTAAGACCTCCAACTGTTCTTTATCAATTAAAAGCTTCTCGTTGCATTCTGTTAATTTTGCAGTAAAATACAATTTTGTTTTCAAATAGCCTACATTAAATAGCAGACTTTTTGGAGAATATTAGCAGTCCAAATATATTTTTTTTTTTTTATGCAGGCCTGTAGCCAGGACTTTGAGAGGGGGTTCGTTTTTTCGTATAAAACGGCACTTAATTCCTGAAATATTTAAATGGAAAACGCGACGTTGTACATCAGGTTTTTTTTTTTTTCCTGAGAGAAGGCTATAGATTCGTCAAATGGTCAGAACCGTTCTGGTACTTCAACTGTTCAGCAAGCTTTGAAATTCCAAGTACTTATTATGTATTTAAATTTCAAGAGAGCACTTTCTCAAAAAAAGGGTTCTTCAGAGAAAAGTTTGAAAAAGTAAAAGAATCTATTAGTAATATTTTAAACCTTTGTGTGATATTGTATTTAATTGAGACACCGAGAGATAGAGGGGAGGGGCTGGATTTAGAACAGGTTCCTTTTAAAAGTTTGATAAAATTTACATATATTCATAGTAAAATATTGAAAGCTTATCAAAAATAATTCTTTTAGACTACACATATTTTTCAAAGAGTGACCATAGACTTATATCCATGCACAGAAACGAACAATAAAACATTATATTTCACATTAGGCGTTTTCAGGATTTTGTTTTTTTGTATATTGTATTTTATATCTCTATTTGACATGAATTTTGACTTGTATAATATACTTTCTTTCTATGCATTGTGACGTACTTTTTTCCCCTTCAAATGTCAATTTTTCGAGAGCTTTCGAGGGTTTCGCCCCCGGAAATTCACCCGTGGGCCCTTAAACGGGCCCCTGGATCCCACGCCGGAGAGCGAGCGCTTGCAGTAACACCTTTGGTGTCACCTTAACAGACAAATTTTAAAAATCAACCCACTTTTTAAATGAATTTACGCCTGTTCAGTGCCCCCCCCCCAATATTGTATTCCTTCCGCCGCCGCTGACCTAGGCGTATGTGATATCCATACGTCAGATGTACAAATGTAAATATATGTCTATGTATGTAAAGATTTTTAGTATTTAGTTTTTCTTTTATTTCATTTAGTTATACCGTACTGTTCTTTTTATGCTCTCTTTATGTGTTTCATCCAGAACTGCATGGATTTGATGAATAAATTTGAAAGTGAAAATTATCATTTGACGTCAGCCATCAGCCGTGAGCATTTTGTATCTTTCAACCTACATGTATAATACGACCATCTTTTAAGAACTTTAAATATTTAGGTTTCAACTTTTCCATATAATCAGATAATTATAAAAGCTTTGTTATGACTAAGCGCAAAAAGGCGCATTTTCTGTTTTACTAAAAATCTAAATTAGACAATTGCTGTTGGGTTCTGCCTATTTTGTTATACTGTTATACGGAGCTGAAATATGGGTTGTGAATATTGATCTGCTTCAAAAACTTCATGATCAATTAGGAAGACATCTAGCAAAGGCTCCCTGATGACGACGAGTGAACACACAATTACAATGACGGGGTCGTCGCCTGCGTATTCGGTTATGATAGTAACAATGCTATCACGAAACGCTTAATACGACCCGGACGAGAACACAAGTACGACGTACATAACATAACGGACAGACATAACATCGACAACCAAGTCAATGTCCACAGCCTTTAATAACCAGTTGTGGTGCACTGACGTGTCTACCCAACCCAGGCTTGAAACCCAGGGCCTCGTGGTCTGTAGACATGTATGATAACCGCTACACCACAGTAGGTAGACAGCAAAGGCTTCACGCTTAATAAAAAGGGTCGTTACACGTGTGAGTTTAAGCAGGGCTTTAATGCCTGCAATCTTTTTAACAATTGCACTAGACCAACACAAAGAATAAGAACTCGAATAAGATGTCAAGAAAGCGCTATTTTCATTATAACTGGGAATATACTGTTACAGATGCTGACTATTATGCAATCTACAGAATCATCAAGAAATAGTTTAAACGTTTTAATTCAGTTGAAGTTAGCTTCCAAGTTACCTATCGAGATGTTAAGATATGAAATTGTGCTAGAAATAAAATGATATGTGAATCTGTTCAAATATTAGGGGGAAGAATTTTACTTCCTTGAATGTAAATATCTTGGCACAGAGAAACTCAGTCTACACATAATTTTATTAAAACAAGCCAGACTGCGTGTGATAAAGTTTATAAATTATTTTTTAAGCCCCAAGTATGCAAGAATATGAAAACTGATTATTTTTTATGAAAACCATGAACGTTTAATATGTGTACTACGCTTTTCATATAAGTTCCATATATATCTCCTCACTCGTGTATTGTACTTTTGAATACTTTACACTTTGCAAACAAACAGCATGTAATCACGGTTTATTTTATACCAAGCTATATAATGCAATGTTTTCTTCATAGTAAATACTATAAATAGCTTCCAGGTTGTTTGCTATCCTTGTATATTCAAATAAGATAATGCGTGTTGTATACCTTGAGTCGAATAAATAAAGTACAGGTTCAAAGTTTAAAGTAGCAAGGTTGTGTTTATTCAGCGTTCGAGTCTTTCCTTACATGTTTAAGCAGAAAGGTGGGGTGTGTGCGATATATGATTTAACAAAGTTATGTGTTGCACATGCAACATGCATCGTTTGCTGAATCAGCCATTGCGTAGAACAGTAGAAACGACTCGAGCCCAGTGGCGTAGCGACTTAGCTTGGGGCCCGGGGCAAAAGATTAGATGGGCCCCTCAAGTTAGTGAAACGATCAACTATCTGCTTTGAAATGTGGCATGAGTTATATGTGGGTCCAGGGATCAAGGGTTATACTCCATTGTTCAGATGGGGATGAAATGGGTGTAAACCTGGAAATGTCCACTAACCAGCAGTTATTCAATGTGAGCAACTCCCTCCTAGTTGTGCGCAACCATAATTTTGACAACGGGGTGGGGGGAGGTGTGAGGGGTGTCGGCTTTTCAAGAATAATAAGCTTTAGTCAGAGAAGAATAGTTCACCCATATACATGAGCAATTATGAAAAGCAGAAGAAGAAAAACAATTGTTGGCAAGTCTAAAAATGCCGGGATAGGCGTGGTGGAGTGGTGAATGGGGGTGGGGGTGTTGTATATTTTCGACCCACAACAACAAAATATAAAGGAAGAAAAGAAACGTAAGAGTGACTCCTGTACGGACCTTCAGACCCCTGTAACCTTTACCATTGACCTTCATATTACCAAACTTAGAACCTTTTCTTTCTGGACCTTCCTTCTACATCTGGTACTTTTTGATGTCTAAGGGGTGTCCAATACCAAACCTCCTGACAAAACCTTTGTGGGATATTCTTCCAGGCGGAATTCCGTAGGTAAGCTTTGTATGGTGAAATATTCAAGTAGGATACATTTCTATACATGTTTGAGTAAAAAATTGCATTTTGGCTTTAAAAAATTGCTTAAATATGGTTTAAAATGGCCCAAATTTGTTGATTAAAATGGTATAAGTCGCCCAAAGTTTTATAAAGATAAGCCATATGTGATTAATAAATGCCCAGATTGGTTTCAACTTTGCATAAAATCGTTTGAAAATGACCAAAATGTGGTTAGAAATGGCCCAAATTTGCTTAAAAGTGCCCTAATTTGCTTTAAAACGCCTAAATTTGGTTAGAAGTTGCCCAAAGTTCGTAAATATCCCGAATGTGATCGGAAATGCTCTAATTTGTTTAAAATTTGCCTAAATTTGGTTGAAAGAGTTAGCACTATATATATATATATATATATATATATATATATATATATATATATATATATATATATATATATATATATATATATATATATATATATATATATATATATATATATATATATATATATATATATATATATATATATATATATATATATATATATATATATATATATATATATATATATATATATATATATATATATATATATATATATATATATATATATATATATATATATATATATATATATATATATATATATATATATATATATATATATATATATATATATATATATATATATATATATATATATATATATATATATATATATATATATATATATATATATATATATATATATATATATATATATATATATATATATATATATATATATATATATATATATATATATATATATATATATATATATATATATATATATATATATATATATATATATATATATATATGTGTGTGTGTGTGTGTGTGTGTGTGTGTGTGTGTGTGTGTGTTGTGGGCGGGTTTAGACCACTAAATGATGACATTCGTATGTTTACACACTTTCAAAGCGATGACACGCAGACAACCGATGACGTCCTCGGTTGTTTTTAATTCTAAAAATGGCTGTTTTCAAAACTATTATGACTAAACACTACTCTAGTTCAGTATTTTTGCATTTCAGTACATGTCACCTGTTACATAGGATAAGTTAAAAATACGAGTGTAACCTAATGTCCTAATACCGCCATCCCTTATGTGTGTTGTATATTGATTGGTCACCAGTTATATAGGATTACGCCAACGTCATCAGTTGTAAGGTCTACACATGTATGGGTTAGTGGTCACCAGTTATATAGGATTATAAATACGTCTCCAGTTGTAGGGTCTACACACGTATGGGTGTGTGTGTGTGTGTGAGTGTGTATTTGTACTATTGAGAACCCGCACCTGACAACACACCATCTATCAAAGACGACCGAGGACTTGGTCAAATGGTGATGTATTCATTATATAGGGCCATTTGGCGTCATTTGAATTTCTTTATTCTGTGTTAACATGGCAACACAGGGTTTTGATCAAGACTTTAGTCTTCTTCGACTTCTAAAAGAGAAGTTTTGGATGCGTTAAATGGTACATTTGCTTTTATGGAATACACGTAATACTGTATCCTAAATTTGTATAAGCAAATGTGTAAATGGTAATAGTAATTTACACAATGTGTAAATGGTAATTTGTATTGAATTTATATGGTCAGTAATATGTAAGTACCGGTACGGCACATAGTTCATACCCCTATGACCTTGGCGTAAAATTTGGTGCTATAATCCAACGTGTCATAAATTAACCCAAATATGGACCTAAGCTACCGGACCATATACAGAACATACACTTACGAAGATTTTCAAATTTGAAATTTCTAAATTTGTCAAGAAAATTCAACGAGTAAGTATTTTGCATTATAGACTTACTATATTCAAATCATACATACATGTACAACAAGAAGACAACTGGTTTGATAAGTCTGGTTTAAACTTTCATTTAAATATACATATCTGAATATTCAAAGATTTGCTTACACATCTATTAGACATACACATTTATAAGGTTTACAGATCTTTTATGGATGTATATTGTATCAACCTTACTGAAATTCCTTTGGGTGCTAGCGCTGAAGCATTATCTCTGTTGTGCCAAAGGGATATCTGCATAGAAGCCATGGTAGCAAGAGAACAGACAACGCTTCAATGGCTAGGTCATGAGGGTGAACGAGGTTTTAAATGAACCACGAGATTCATTAAAATAAGAAAAATTAGTATTCTGTAGCTGCCATTTTATGAAATTTTCCGTGCTTCTATACTATCGATATCTAAACTTGATATATTTCGAATTGAAAGCACAACTTGAATCAGTTATACGCAAATACAACAAAGTGATATACGATTTATTTCGTTGGTTTACCAGGGTGTGTAGCGTCCCGACAGATTCGAGTATTTACATCCAGACGCCCACTACTGTTTCATTGAACAGTTGTGGAGTACTGGTTGGAGCGCAACAGGTATCAACCAGGGACGATGGATTAGAAATATGAAAATCTGGCGGTATTTACGTGTCATGAAGGGCTGTTTTCTTAGACACTGTTCAAATAATTCCCATATCGGCTTAGTGTAAACGGTCAAGTCAATTAAGGAAGTGTTTCTTCTTGCTTTTGAAGGAGCCTAGGTAAGGAACAGTGGGAAAAGAGCATTCTTTTGACAAAAACATTATTGAATGTGAAATGTTTGAGAGGGATGATAGAGCTCAAACTATCCAGAAAACAAAATTGTTCTTCTATTGATTTCTGTATCTTTCACTGAACTTGTTAGGTATCAATCAGACTATGTGCAACACTGCGTACAATCATTTCTCCGAATTGACATTATATACGTGTTCCTCATTTCACCTTGAAAGTTTTATCATGGAATATAACAGGGTCACGCCCAAAACTAGAGTGTCTGCCCTGATGCTTTCAACTAACCTTTCAAATACTTTATTTTCTTCTGAAACATGGTCATGACGTTCAAGTAACTTTTTTTTTTCTGTGAGATATCTGCTGCTCGGAAACAACGTCATGGAACTAAAAGAGGTTGAGGGGGAATTGATGACTTATGTTCGAATTTGCATAAATAGACAAGCCTGCCTTGTACCTTAGAAGGGAGAACACATGTTTATGTATGCCGTTTGTGTTCTTCTAGCGCAATCTGATTATGCACACGATTTTATTTTTGAAAAGTAAGTACAAAATTTAGTTACCCACTGAAGTAACCATGGAAACTTTTTGTATTTTGGTTAGAGATTTTAACGCAAGAACTGCAGACTTATCCGATTTTCTTCATGAAGACATTCATTTTCAATCCAGTACTTATACAAAATTATTTTGTCCCAGATAATGGACTCTTTCGTGAAACAATTAATAAAGAGTTTCATAATAATGGCAGGCTATTGATAATTTCATATAAAGCAAACTCTACGAGAATACGTAATGCTGATCCATTCTGGTTACAGGCAATAGTACTTCCATCTCAAATAATGGCTGTAGTACTGTACGTAATGTTATTGTTTCTGATACTTTATTAAATTGGAATGTTATTAAAGAATTCAAAATTGGTGACAGATTTGAATCTAATGAATTACTGGTACCCCTCGGCTTTGATTTTGAGGTTTCTGATAACTGTTTTGTGATAATGCTAGTCATTACAGTATAAACTGTAAGCCTATTCGTAGAATTTGTTGGTATGATTTAAAGTTAGGTACTTAATATTATATTTAATATATATTATTGTGAATTCTTGCCCCCTTCCCCAATTCAATAGTATGACTCTACCAGCGCTGCTGACAAGGGTCCATGTTGTTAACGACAGGGCCCCTCCCTAAATGTTAGTGCTCTTTCTGCAGACTCAACGATCCCTTCTGAATATAATTAACTTCCACGTGAAATGATGGTTTGCTTTAGGCCAAAAGTCTTATTGGACTGCCTCCTATTGTCGCACACTATGTGTTTCCTATTGTCGCACATGTGTTACAATACGAAGCACCTATCGTGCTACAATAAGAAGCAGTGTGGCAATAAGAAGCACCTTGTGTGTGACAATGGGAAACAGTGTGACAATAGGAAGAACCTAGTGTGTGACAAGAAGAAGCAGTGCGACAATAGGAAGAACCTAGTGTGTGAAAAGAAGAAGCAGTGCGACAATAGGAAGCTGTGCGTCAATAGGAAGCCGCACAGTCGTCTGATAAAAAAGGTAAACGTGACAAATTGTGGTTTGATGATGAGTGTCACACTTTTAAATCGGCTGTAGCTAGAGTCTTATAAAGGTTTAAACGTGTAATACTCGTGAAACTCGAAACATTTATAGTAAGATTGGAAACGACTTTTATACCTTCCTCAAGAGTACAAATAATGCATTTTGTGAAAATAGAGCAAGCGAAAATCAAACAATTTAACTCGGTAACATGTCCCCCGGGAATAAGAGCCGTGCATGCTTGTAACTATTCTTTTCAAATTAGAGTTGATTCTGATATGCGATATAAATGAAAGCTGGGTGATGGTAAATGCAATTTCTAAACAAAATTATCACGGATTTTCAAGATCATCTGGATTGACACACTGTGCACCATAAACGTATGTTTCCGCAGGTTCACGCCGTAAATGAAATCAATTTGTAGATCGTAATCAATGATAACCATGCAAATATCATTTTATTATCATTATTCAAGAGAGCCAGTAATTAAGCAACAATACAATAAAATCAAAACTCTTTTCCTCGTTAAGTGCCTTCTCTCCTCAGTATTTTTGTTCCCCAATAAATTTGTAATTTTCTTTTGTTTTAAACTATGGTTCGATTGTTCTACTCAAGAACTTTCGATTAATAAAATGATACGTGCCCGTCAGTGAAGCAGCTAGGAGTTCAATTTCAAAAGAAATACTGATGTACTGCGAGGTTACGAATCATGATTCTTACCAGTTTACCATATTCTCCGAATTTTTTAACCAAAATTATAAAAAAATGGATAGAGAAAAAAAGTAATTAGTAAGTTTTGATCAACTTTTCCTCAAATGATATGACCACAGATTAACGAACATCAAAGAAACACTCGGCCGAAAATTGACAGCTCAAATGCGTATTATTCTGGGATCTTATAGAAGAATAACGTGCGCAGCATGCAGAAGTCTCTCTCAGTAATATGAAGTCAGTTTTGACTCGTAATTCTTCTTCACAAAGTAGAAAGGGGGTGTGGATAAACATTTCCTTGAAAAGTGGACATTGTTTTTCAAAAACATGTATTTTTCTAAACTTATGCCTGAACGTGTGGGGGGACAAGCCCCACCTATACCCCAATGCTACGGTGGCATTCATTCTTGCTTCGAATCTAACATGACAATTGATGATGTCAAAATCAAAATTAATTTTCCAGTAAAGGAGCTCTCGACCGAAAGTCTTTTTTTTTTTTTTTTTTTTTTGTTTGATACTTTGCGGGCATTTCGTCCACATCCAATCAATTCTCGCGATCCGTTTTTTCATGGTTTTAATCTCAATGAAAGTTTGTTCACTCGCCGAGTGCTCTCGAACGTTCATTGTGTGTGTACATTCTGCACACGTTCGGTCATGGTACGGTACATACGATAGCGACAAAATTGGACCTACGTTAAACTTAAAGCCTGATATTTTCTCTTTCGATAAAGTAGCCTAGGAGCTTGTGGCAAATACTGTAGTAACGTATGACTATTAGTATTAAACTGTAACGATAGTGGAATTTTTCTTCAAATATGTTGTGTATTAGTAAATAGTTTCCAACATATATGAACAGATGAGTACCATTAATTTTTGCTGACTGGCTGAGGCAACACAAGTATTCATCAAAGAATAAATAATAATATTCCATTGACTGTAATGATTAAGTTTCCCCTCCAACTTGGCAAAACCTTACTGAGCTCGTACACGGTTACGACAACTCCGACTGCGAGAATACAAGACTAGTCAGATAACATCTGACTGTGGTATACGCTATAGCCACTACATGGCTGCTATACAGTCAGAAAACGCTATATACTTTATAACGTTGAAACTACTGTATTGGCTTATCATAGAAGCGTAGATGAATTTCGACTACGTGCTAGAATAACTAGGCCTTTCCGTGACGATCTAAGGTCATCTTTTGACAATGCCTTTCATCGTCATGGAACACTTTTACGTGATACTAAATAAATATATATATATATAGTCAATAATACTATATTGAGCCGTTCACTTACATTTTGGGAGTGGGTTTAATGAAGAAAACTGAAAAGTTGCGTTTTGTGCAAGAGCCTTCGCTAGTGGCTTATTTTTTGAACGGCGCCTTTGGTAAATGTATCTAATTAGTTGAAAAGCTGTCGAACATTAGAGCGTCAGTAAAGTCAACTTGCGTATAATATTAAAACAAACACTGCATGCATTTACTGACGAACTTTTTCAAAATAGCAGTTGCCAACGCACTCGGGTGATACGCGCACTCGGGTGATACGCGCACTAATTGTGTACGCAATTCCAAAAGTGAGGGACTTGCGAAGTGATCGGAATGCCATTTCTTCCTTAATTTAGAGGGTTTTTTTTTTTTTACGTACAAAATGTTCATCATTTCATTTGTAACTTAGCTTGTAAGATACTTGAAAGATTCAAGACGCTAATGAAATCAAAATCGTAGCTCGTAAGTACCTGTGTCAGTTTTAAAAAGGGTTTTTATTTCATGCTTATGTTATTTGTTGTTGTCTGAGTGGTTTTCAACATTACAAGTGTATTATGCGTTGTCTCACTCAGTATGCAAGTACTGCCTTGCAAGTAGTGCCTACCGAGTGAGGTGTTTATCTCACTAATACAAGACACGCACTGGATTATTTTGAAGAATCCAGCCAAACAAGCCATCACTTTTCGGTCGAGTACTCCTTTACTTTATCATCGACATTTACGAACACCGATGTTAATTTGCAACAATATACCAATTTGCTTTGTCTCTCTAGCGTCGATGATTGCACCCTTCGATTTGTTATTGTCCCTTGTATTGTGTATCTAACCTTGCCGTTGGATCAGTCTTAACTATTGTATAAAGCTTTGGTCTATTCTCATGAACGGGACGATCGCAGTCCTCCGCTAACGGCGATCGTATCTCCTGTTATGTACGATGCTTCATCCGACAATAAAAAGACGATAATTGAAGCACACTCATGTGGGGTTCCGACCCTACCAAAGAGAAGAAAAATTAATGCTTTCGAAACAGAAATGCGAATATTACGATGGCAGCTATTAAAGTTGAATGGTCAATAATACATATCTTGTATGTGTTTTTGGTTAGGAGACGAGCAGAATTGTGAAGAGACGTTTGTGGCATTATTCCCTTCTAATTGCTCAAACTTGACATTTCAAATATCCAAAATGTGCTACATTAAATACGCACCTCTTTTGCATCTTTACATCCTGATTCGAAACTAAATCCAAAAGTAACTCCTTCTTCTTCCTTACATGTTCTGGAAACATCTACATTGTGACAAAATGAAAAATGAAAACAAAAACGTGTCTGATTTGAAAGGCGGAAGCCATAGCTAAGGGCCTCACTTTGGTCCTTAAAAGTAAAAACGGAAGAGAAATTGATTGTCTGATTTTCTAAATGCAGTTACACTGCCCTAGGAAATATGACACCTAAGGAAAAATATCTCAAAATCTCAAAAGCTAATAATCTAATTTCAAACTCACTATGGCCAGTAGAGACATTAACATTTATGCTACATAATGTATTATCACAATTACAGACAATTATTGTTGTCCAATAGGTATATATTCTGACTCAAAGTGCAGACAAAAGTTAAACGTGTCATATTTCCTATGTATAGGGCAAAATGATGCAGTAATGATTTAATGTGGTAAACAGTTTAAAACAAGGTGGAGGTAAAAATACAACCGGTTTGAAGGCACACTTCATCAACAAAATCATATTTAATGCTTAATTGCTATCACCCACCAAAATAAGAGGCAAACTAAGTATGTATACATTATATATATATATATATATATATATATATATAAGCTTGCTCAGCTGTAAAGTAGAATATACATGTAGTCTAAATCAAACGTTTAGAAGTCTATGAAAGGGTAAGTGAAAGCTTTATGCAATTCTTTCTGTTTCCTTCCAAAATTACAGTTCTTGAAAATGATGACAAAATCTATTCCTGCTGGATTTTGGTTAAGGGTATGGTCAACATTTAAAAATGTTTGGTTTAAATTCCTTTCCTTTTTTCACAAATGTGCGACAAGGAATTAAAAAACAAAACAAAGAGGTTACATAAAGAAATCGGAACTTCCCCCACTCATACATCAGAAGAGGAACACAAATTTGCATATTTTTCTTTAATTTTCAAAATGGTCCATTTTTAACCTACGATATGAAATGACATTTGCTATTTTCATTATTTTCTATGGATTTTAAAACAATTTAGCATACGTTGCTGCTACACATCCATATAGATGTAAAGAAGCTACAGTACCTCTTCTACATATAAAGGTAAATGTATTGCTTATTCATGATGAAGTTGAAACAAGACCTACATTTGAAGTAAAAGAGATAAGTAAATTGTACTATCAAGTAAAGTATTTTCTTTGATATTTCTTAAGTGTTGTGTGAGTGTTTGTTTTTGTGTACCCTTTATCCCCGAATCATGTATCTATAAATTCACATTCTTCATACAAGGATAGACATTCCAGTGGGTATTTTGTGTTTTAGGTTACTGTAGATCTGATGGAGCCACTTTTTTTTAATGAAATAGCAGGCAGGCTTATTGTCACAGACCTGCAAGGTACACATGAATGTCTTGCATTCGCAAAATAATGTGTTGTGTAACACTAAACCAATCCAACAATTTATTTAATTTTGTCCTTAACAAGGATGGAAACTATAAAAGCAATATTGGAAAGACTTTCTATGCAATCTGACAGCCCAGAGAAAAGTTATGCTCAAAAGTTATGCCTTATCTTAAAATGCTTTATATCAAATGATTTAATAGATGAGAGGAAAAGAGTAATGCATCATTAGTTGTAAAATTTACTTGGTTTTAAACAAACAAAAAGTGTTATAATGATTTCAACAAAAAGTGGGAGGCAGATTTTCCAGGGGGAAGGAAAACCACATTGTGTTAAAAGTTACCTTTCATTCTAATAATGATGTATGTCTGTTACAGAGGTACATTTTCCCTTAAAAATGAATAATAGTTATCTTAGTTTAGATATGTTCATTGGGTTGGGGACTGTCTAGTACTGTGGTGTTCACACATTTGGTTATTTATTGGGTTATACCACTGATGTGAAGCCTTAGATAAGACCCTGTATTAAACATTCAGCCTTTTCTGAAAACGGTTTATTTACACAGAAGAGGAGATGGAATTTAGTGAATGGAAAATTTGAAGTGACTTAGAATAACTTAATTTCTGTTTGGAACCACCTTGGAGCATTCAGATTTTCTTCAAGCACATCCAGATGAAAACAGTATTACAACATTGACAGACTGACAGATCGTGACAAGGAGACACATCACAGCTCTCTGACTACATCACTTGTATGCCTTATAGTCATTGATTTCCCTCATTTTACTCCTCTCAGGCCTGTCCCATAATTGTTTGTGATAGGTTGCCCCTGCCCTCATAATAGTGCTCTAATGTTATAGGAAATCCGCCCTCCCGTGGTGGGGACTGCTCCTCAGCGGTGTTATGTATACCCCTTACATGCAACAAATCATGATCTTCTATTGGTCAAGGGTTTTATTTTCCAATTGATTGCTTAGTGACAGTGCCCTTCATGTCCCACCCTATTCACTCCCAACTGACAGTTTGCCCCACATGATTGCACAGAAGAAGAACACTTGAATGCATGACATACATACAGACTTATGTAAAGTTGGAATGTTAATTGAACCAAATCTGGAGTTCTATTTTACACTGATGAGTTATAAAAGTTTCAGAGGTAAACATTCCTACCAGGTGTGTAACAACATGGTGGTTAAGGAGCAGATACGTCACTATAAGAGGAAGGGGGTGGTAACTATTAGGGGGGGGGGTGCCTCTTCCAAACTGGGATGCCAGTTGGAAAATAAACATGGCAGTTGGAAATCACAACCGTTGCTCTTTGGGGTACTCTCATAAATCCACCCAATTGAGAAAATGATGTCTCTATCCACCCCACCACCATTTATAAGACCCTAAGCTCAATCAGAATATCCCAGTGACGTCCTTGGTAAGGAGACACAAGTGACTTGGAGGTAAAAGTGCCAGAATATCAGGTTGTGTTTCTATTCCCAGGGTCTCTAAACAATGAGGTACCACTTTTAATGGGTAAACCTTCATACTATGACGGTAATTAAACTGTTTGCGTACATCTCAACCTAAATGTACGCAGCACAAGCAATGTCATATCGCAAATACTTAAACAAGGGTCCCGAACACAATATCTTCCGTGGACGATAGCTGAGCCACTGACTGTAACGTAGCCAGCTTTGAAAAAGTAAAGGGTCCTAGACCCCCAAAGACAAAAGTGAAATTTATATTATGCACCATGTGGCTATACCACTGACTAATGCAAATTAACATTTGTTTAAACTTATTTTGGAGGCCTGCATCTTCACTGTAATGTGTTCTAAGTAATTCAACAAGGGGGCTCTCATTAAACAGTGCTGGACCTATGGGGTGGTACGTGGTCAAAAATGTCCAACTTTTGCCAGAAAATACCAAAAAAGTAATAGATATATATCAAACTTATTTTTAGGCGAAATATGAAAGCTGTTTTGGGGTCCCAGAACCCCTTCCATTAAATTTCAGAAATTGTGTTCGATTGTTGGCTGATAGAAATTAAACAACCAAAAATTGACCAAATTTGTAATAAATGCTACCTCATATTATTACATGAGGTAAATTGGGTCCGTAAAATACTTATGGGGCCTATTAATCAATCTGAACTTGACATTTATGAACATCGGGAGTTATCAGCTTTTAACGCTAAAGCTGATATGACGGGTACACATCTCGAGATTAGGTATGAAATAACTTTTATAAATCACAAAATAAACTCTTTTTCTTGATATACAATGAAATCTATGCGTATTTTGTAAACCTCCAGCGTTTATTTCCCCTCCAATAGCATCAGTTGTTCTTGAGAGGCAGGAGCGCTGTAGATCGACTATAGGTGTTGTACATCCGTTTTACGGACATACATTCAATGCGCATGCGTTATAATCTAGGCGTCCAATTCAAGCCGACAGCGGGTCTAATCGAATTGGGATAGAACGTTTCTTAGGTTCTTGGCTTGTGATTTGTCCTAAGATGAATTAGAACTTATTTTGTTCATAGTTTAAACAACATTTGGTTTTACTTCACGAATTGGTAAGTCGTTTTTTTCGTGATTTTCATCTTTTTTTTGTATCGGTCGGTTGTCAATTTTATGACGGTTCTTTATCTTTCATAGGCTGTTGTGCGAAAAGTAATGCTCATATTGTGACATAAAACGATGTCGTTAATTCTTAAAAGTCTTATCTTTTATCGTGTATCCATACGATAAATATGTGTTCTCCGGTTTTAGAGCAAATTGCCCTGATCTAGAACTGTAGAATAGAGATTAAATGGAAATTTATCACTCGAATTCAAATTGATTGTCACGTGATTTTGATTACAGTTTTCGGGTCAATCAAGGTCATGTTTTCGACTGTAAATAATGTTTATTAGATAATTATTTGCAATATAATGATTTGCTATATAATCATATGCTATATAATTATTTGCTATATATTCATTTGCTAAATAATTATATGACATAATTATTTGCAGCAAATCATTATATGTAAATTATTTAATTATGAATATGCAGTCAGTCACTCCCACCATGTGCAAATAGGCACAACTCAGCCATGACTTGACCGCTGGCAAATCGATCAATCGAACGCTTTGATTCGTGCCCAAATTTACAGGTAATCTTACAGGTAATCTTTTTGAGGTTCTTTATGGTTAGTAAATACATTTTATTTTCCGATTTTCTTCATGAGCTTAATCTTAATTTTTCATTTCAGTGTGATAATTTCCACATTTTTGTCCACTTGTGTTGGACGATGGGTTTAATGAGTAACGTACATTACATTTGGTGCAAGCAAAGTAACGTTAGCCCATTTACAACTCAAGTAGTCTACAACACACACACACACTGTTATGTATTGTTAGTGTTTAACTGTAGCATATGCCTTAGTAGTAGTAAAGTCTTTAATAGCTATGCAGCATACCCTATGCAATCCAATGGCAAATTATAACGGCTATAAATATACGTTTCTGAAAATAATATAAAATTCATTTATAAAAATAAAATGACCAACTGCGTATTTATGTTAATTCGTGTACGTGTATCGCGCGGGTGTACACAAATAAGTGGAAGAATACAAAAACTTTTCAAGGGCGGTCATGCAATGGTCTATTCACAATGGAAGAAAATATTTAAATTGAATATTACAAATTATGAAATATTTTTATTATGGAATTAATTTTGTTGTTACTCCCGAACAATTTGCAGCTTTCTCTATGCTGGTTTTGCGTAAGTTTAAGACTGAAGACCCGAAATGCACCATACAAAAATATAAGTGACAGTAGGCT
The DNA here is from genome assembly GCA_020152595.1 of Chiridota heheva. NCBI lineage: Eukaryota > Metazoa > Echinodermata > Holothuroidea > Apodida > Chiridotidae > Chiridota > Chiridota heheva. The sequence continues at coordinate 26,351 of JAIGNY010000499.1, forward strand.
TACTGGTTCGCTAAGTGAAGTTCTATAATGTGTGGTATATACAGTCACGTATGCAGGGCTGTGCAGAACTGGTAATAGGTCTGGGCCAGATGGAGAATGTAGGCCCTACTGTATTTGAAACTACTTTTCGACCATCACAAAATGACTAGATTCTACAATTTTGATAGTATTTTGTGTAAAGGATCCCCTTGACTCGTTTCCATATCAAAAGTCAAACATCTTTACCAAATATTCGCCCTGAAGTTGCCTCTTCCAAAAGAAATAGGCCCCCTGAAATTTGTTGGCCTGTGCCAACTGGTCCTCCGTAGCCCTCCCCCCTTCCCCTCCTGCCCTCCTTCTTATACTCCAACTCCAGAGTCACCCTTAGCCCATTCACCTCCATCTCAAATCTCTGTCTGAGGAATTCCTCCTCTAATATTGTCATTCTCATCCTACCACCATCCTTTCCTTTATTTTCCCTCCCAATCCCTCTAAATCCTCCTCCCTTCTCTCGTCTTTCCTTCTAAATAACATACCCTCCCTCCTCTCCTTATCTTCAAGTATTCTTATTTTATAACTTCCTGTTGGCACGTTCGACTTTGACTGTCGCAGTGCCGTAAAGCTGCAACAAACAAATAAATAAGCATTAAGTTTCTGATTAATATTCAAATCACCGAACCAATTTTTTTTTCTTCAGAATCAATTATGTCAAGAATTTTCAACTAACATTAAATGAGAGTGGGATGTGCTATTTCATTTTAATATTTACCTCTTTTGTATGTTTAATTATATATTATTCATTCACATTTTGCTTTCTTTTTAATTTTCAGAAAATACTTCGCTGGTTCATACAGCCACCAAAGATAAATACAAGCTTTGTTCCTATGGACTGATGAAGCTGATGGTCAATATGAGATGCACTGAAGTGACTGAGGTTGCCAATCTTTACATAAAAAGATGTACTCTAATGGGTTCTAGATAATCTACCTACTGTGGTGTAGCGGTTATTATACCTGTCTACAGACCACGAGGCCCTGGGTTCAAGCCTGGGATGGGTAGACACGCCAGTGTACCACAACTGGTTATCAAAGGCCGTGGACATTGACTTGGTTGTCGATGTTATGTCTGTCCGTACGTCGTACCTGTGTTCTCGTCCGGGTCGTATTAAGCGTTTCGTGATAGCATTGTTACTATCATAACTGAATACGCAGGCGACGACCCGTCATTGTAATTGTGTGTTCACTCGTCGTCGTCGTCGGGTTCTAGATTTTGAAGTAGAAAGGCTATACTTATTCCCATTCTGGCATACAAAAATGTGTTTAGAGTGAGTGCAATTTTTCATTTCTTTAAAATGTATCTCCTCTTAAGTCTTAACAAATTTGTGATTGAAATTTTCGGACTGCAATCACAAACTTGACGCAAAAGTTAATACTGTAAGTTGAGCTTTTGCACGGATTATTCAAAGATCACAATCATTTTTTTACAACATGTCATTATTTAAACTAAGCAACTAAAAAACTTTAGTAACAAACTGATATTAGCATAAGTTTATATTCAGAAATGCTAGCATGTTTTTTTAGTCTTTTGTATATCAACACATGGCTGCATGGGCGGCGGAAGATGTTTGAATCTGGGGATGCACCGGATCTGAGGGGCCCTTTCCAACTGTCATATTTTTCAAGCATGTAGCACAATAGGGTCAAAGTCCATCCCTTCCCCAACCCACCACTGATACCGTAAAATTTTAAAACTTTTATTGGTCCAAAAATTACTCTCCTTTTTTAATTAACAGCTTCAAAATTCAATATATTTTCGTCCAAGCTTTGGTAAAATAGAAAAATTTCATACTAAAATCTACAAAAATTGAAATTTTATAGATAATAAGTCTTGAAGTTAGAAGGATCAAGACTTTTAAGTCATGATTAGCCAATTGTATTTCATGAATCAAAAATTTAATGTCTAAAATAATGTGAAAAGCAAAAACGAAGTCCTTATAATTATTCAGGCGGCCATCATCTTCTTGGTGAGAATAAATGTAACTCAGTACATTATCATAAATTAGGCCAGATAGCCCAAATTCACGCCCAGTCTTCAGTGAGTCCGTGCCAAGGGCCCCAATTGTATGTTTCTTCCAAAACCCAAATTAAAGGCGCTTCATGGGTGAAATTTGGGAAATTTTGCATGTTTGTCTTAAAGTGGCACATTTTAAACTTTACAAAGAAAATAAGAGGGGAGGGGGGGGGGAGACCACGTCAGTTTATATTATGAGAATGGCCTGGGTCAAATTTCAAGATGCCCATCCAATGAATTTTAGGGTGGCTCGCACGCTATATAAAGGTTTATTTAAAGAGCATAGGCAGTGAAACCGGGGAAGCACAGGCAGTTCGGTTCGTACCGCCGATCGGGGGACTCAATAAGTCCCCGTTTGGGAGACTCAAGCATGCGCACTGAGCTTACAGTGTTATATAGCAGCCACCATTTGTATTGTGAAGTTTCAGTCATAGACGCTTATCAGTCGTTTCATTGAAGGTTTGTAACAAAGTTTACTTTGTTCATGTTCAATTTCGTAAAAGTAAAACAACTTCGTTATTATCACGCAGTCATTGCTAAATAATTTTCTCAAGTCTCCAAGTTATTTCTCATGATTTAAGAAAACCTTGTTGAAGCACGACTGCCTAACGGTAGGCCTAATACATAATAAGATTTCATCACTTTTCTTCAAATTTCTCGAAAACCGCACGGTGAATTCTAAAAGCGCACGGTGAAAAACAATTCATATGCCATTATTTCAAATCGTGAAGAAAATTTAGCCCCTTCGCAGTGGTCAGGTGGTTGAGTTTCCCGCGCTCGAAATGTGTCTGAATCTTATGTTAATTCTATATAAACTTTGAATTTGGATAGATGCATTGTGGTTTACCTTTTTAAAAGATCCCTCGATCGGGAGAACAAAACTGTTCTCCCGATCGGGTGTACGAACCGGACTGATAGCCCCCTCCCCCCCCCCTTCCAATTTTCTCAAAAGTTTGAAAAATGCCTTTTTCATAGGGGAAAAGTGTCCTTTGTCTGAGGGAAAATAGCCTTTTTCAGATGAAAAAGTGTCCTTTAAAGAGGACAAGTGCCCTTTTTTGAGAGAGAACTTGTCCTTTCAAACATTGAATTTCTTCAAAGACTATATATTATATAATCCTTTCATTAAAGAAAGTAACACAAATATCGCTCTAAAACGACCAAAATTGGTTTCACACGCTTTGCATGCATACACTATTTTAAATTTTGCCAAACGACAAAGTTGGGGCCCAACAGCCCCGTATATTGGACTGGTTTATACTTAAAACGAGTTAACCCTTGTTACCTTTGTTTTCCCAGCTTATAATTTGTAAAAATCTTATAGACTTTTTTAGAGTGTGCGAGCCACCCCAAATTTCATTGGTGGGGCATCTTTGACATAGGCCATGCAGGGCAAAACTTACTATTTGGACCCGGCCATTGCCATGACATAAACTGACGTGCCCTCTCCCATCTTCTTTGTAAACATTGAAAGATGCCCTCTACAGAGATTAAATAAAAAAGTGTTATTCAGTCATTATGATTGAACTTTTTATTGATAGATTGAAGATATACATCGAGCAAAATACTGTGACCACAGATTTTACTCCTGGGGCGCCTTTAAGCTGGGTTCTGTGACTGACTCGTTGAAGACTAGTGTGAATTTGGGTCATCTGGTCTAATTTATATACTGTACCAAGTTACATTCATTCTAAACAAAAATAATGGCCTCCTGAATAATAATAATCTAAGGACCCCGTGTTTGCTTTTCACATGAAGTTAGACATTTAATATATTTGATTCATTACCAATACAATTGGCTAATCATGATCCTTCCAATTTCAAGACTTATGATCTACAAAATTTAAAAAAACATTGTTGTAGATTTAGGTGAAAAGTTGTTCTATTTTACTGAAGTTTGGATCAAACAGTCAAAATATCTTGAATATTTGCTGTAAATTAAAACAAAAATGAAGGGGAAATGGATCACCAGTAATTTTCAGAAAAAGTTTCAAAATATTGCGGTGTGAGAAAGGGGAGGGGGCAGGAAGGTTGACCATATAAAGTTATACTGCTGTGCTACATGCTTACAAAACATGACATTTGGAAAGTACCCCACACTTCCTGTGCCCCCCCCCCCCTCCCAGATTCAAACATCTTCACGTTAAAGAGTTTTTACAAATTATAAGCTGGGAAAACAAAGGTAGGCAGAAGCGATGGCTTTGAATCCCCTCGCCAACGAAGTTGGTGTAAAGGGGATATAGCATCATTACCATTCGTCCGTCCTTTCTTTGTTCGTCCGGATGTCTGTACGTCCGTCTAAATAGGAACACGTTTTCGCTTGAATAGAGTGGAAACAACTTCTACAAATTAATCTGCAATAAATTTTCTGATTTGGTAGATAGAACAGCCCTATGGTTTTAAGGGGGGAAAAGTTGAGCAGTTTTTATTGGGAGTGTCAGATTTAAGATAGGAGAAACTGGGGTAATGGAGTGAGTCAAGGTTATAGTGTAGGTTAGAATGATGAGTTGTTTAAGAACATATTTGGTAGATGAGTGGATGGTAAAAGATGGGTTTGGATAGTAGGTGAATGGAGGATTATAGGATGGTAGGTGAATGGAGGATGGTAGGTGAATGGAGGATGGTAGGTGAATGAAGGATGGTAGATGAATGGAGACTGGCAGGTGAAGGTGATGGGAGGTAAATGGGGCATGTTTGGTTGATAGAAGTGAGGGGATGGGAGTTAGAGGAAAGAATGCTGGGTGGAAGATAGCATAATGATTGGTAGATGTAGGATTTGGGATGAAGGTGGGATGGCATGTGTGACAGGGTGGCACGTGGGACGGTGGCATTTCGGACAGGGTGTCATGGAATGTGGGACAGGATGGCATGGCATGTGAAACAAGGTGATGTAGCATTTAATGACAGTCTGAGACGGCATGTGGGACAAGGTAGGATGACATGGGGGTGATGTGGAACAAGGTAATGTTGCATGAGGGACAGGCAAGGCATACGGTGGAATGTCATCTTGATTGCAGGTGTGATGGGTTATGTGGTGGAATGGCATCTGGACTTCATGTATGATTTCCTGACGGGAGGGATGTTTGATGAGATGGCATGTGGAAGATAGGGTGGAATGGCAGGTGTGACAGAGAGTTGAAAGCATGTTATTAATGGCGACAAGATTTGTATTGTTTGCAATGTCTGGTTAACTTTGAAAAAGGCCAATGTGCAGAGATGTTGGGCCTCAAACTTTGTGTTTAAGAAAATTCAGAATAGTGTACATGTGAAGTGCACGAAATTTCCCATTTTTGGTCTTTTATGGCAATATTTGTCTTACTTTCTTTAATGAAAAGATCAGATATATATAGTCTTTCAAGAAAAAGGTTTACAATGTTTGAAAAGGAGTCTTGTTCTAAAAATTGCACTTGTCCTCTTTCAAAGGGCACTTATCCTTCTAAAAAAAGGAACTTTTCCCTCTTTGAAACAGCAATTTTCCTCCATGCCACTCCCTCCCCCTCTCCCACCCCCAGTTTCGTCGTGAAAAGATATTTGGGCAAGTAGAGACTTTATTTTCATTACAAAGAGCTTTTAATTTTGAACAGAATAGTATTTTAATAGTAAACTTATTTTGATTACACCTGTAGTTTCAGATATATGGTCAAATCAAAGTTTGAAGATTTTTTCTTGATTTATCTTAGTGTAACAATTTATAAGAAAAAGCTTTTCAAAATGGAAGCAAAATCAGCCCAAAATCCGGGAAAACCTTATTCGCCTCTTCACAGCATGTTTACAATACACAAACAACAGGAAACCCTCTGCACACAATAGTACAGTCCATACAGCTCGGGCGTGCTAAGATTATGTCAGAATTAAAATAAAGGGCAGAAGCGATGGCTTTGAATCCCCTCGCCAACGAAGTTGGTGTAAAGGGGACATAGCATCATTACCAGCATCTTTATAAGCTGACACGAAATATTTTCTCTAATCGATTTCTATTTGTTGGAAAGTACGGGCTTTTTTTTTTGCACCAATCACGTTGGATTTTATATATGGTAAATAGATGTATGTTAAATGCCGCCAGTGCACCACAACTGGTTACCAATCACGTTGGATTTTATATATATGGTAAATAGATGTATGTTAATTGTCAGGCCGTGGAACGACGACGACGAGTGAACACACAATTACAATGACGGGGTCGTCGCCTGCGTATTCGGTTATGAGAGTAACAATGCTATCACGAAACGCTTAATACGATCCGGACGAGAACACAGGTACGACGTACGGACAGACATAACATCGACAACCAAGTCAATGTCCACGGCCTTTGATAACCAGTTGTGGTACACTGGCGTGTCTACCAAACCCAAGCTTGAACCCAGGGCCTCGTGGTCTGTAGACAGGTATGATAACCACAGTAGGTAGATAAGGCCGTGGAAGTGGACTCCCAAATACTTTCATTCATAAGTTACAAAGGTGAAAGCGGCAATGACCTTGTGATTTTGCTTTCGCTCCCATTGAAAAACAAGAAAAAACACTTTTTATAGTTTACAAAGTACGGTACTTTGTTTTGAAATAATTAAATGAAAATGGTCTCAAACGATACAGAATGAATTCAAGTTCTCTATACCGTTGGAAATGGAACAAAATTCAGAGACTTTGGTTATATTGTTTAAAGTGCAAAATATGTGTGATTTTTCAGAGCGTTTTGCACAGTTAAGGAGATTATCGCAAGCGTATGAACCAAACATTCCCATATGCACCTAAATAAGACCTTCGTCAGTATGCGGAAACACGAACGATATGTTGAGACCAAAAAGTCATTGGTTGAGACAAGTTGATTGCAAAATTATATCTTATTTAGCAAAGACACCTTGAGTTTCTTGTTTAGATTGCGCCAGGTGTCTCGGGGGTTAGGCAGATTAAGACGTGCCTGAATAGGAGGAATTTGGCAGATACCAACCACTATTGATTCTTTTGGAGTGTTTACCTGTTTACTCTATGAACGAATAAAATTGCCTTCAGATAGGCCAAACTTACCTTACCCCTACTAAAAGGCATCCACAACCTATCTGCAGGCTGGCCCTATTGACATGCTTCTCTCGCTGTCAGTCTCATTCTACATACCTGTCCACAGCTAGGAATCTTATCACTGAGGGAACCTTGTCTGACCTGTTTAAAAAGAACTCTTCCATAAAGATACTAAATTTCCTCCGCAACACTAGTCTCTTCAATAATTTTAAGGTCAAATTTCTCTACCTTCTAAATTAGCAAGGCCTCAACCACGAGACCAGTCTGATTTAACAACACTAGTCTCTTCAATAATTTTAAGGTCAAATTTCTCTACCTTCTAAATTAGCAAGGCCTCAACCACGAGACCAGTCTGATTCTTAACCCGTTCTCGCGGGCCATCAGGTATCCCATCTTACTACCCATTACACTCTTCTATCAAATTTTACCTTCTGCTTAAACTTTCATAACCTTAATGCATTGTCACTAGAAGAGGCAGAAGGCACAGTTAAACGTGCCCCCTTCATTTTCGACAAAAGTTTTAAAATTGCTTTTTTTTCAGAGAGGAAGAAGTACCCTTTTCAGAGAAGACAAGTGCCTTTTTTATAGAACGAAACACACACACGCATATAGACTAAAATTGTGAAATTTGATTGGCTTCGCGCGCATATAACATATTTCCTATTTCCTCTAAAGACAAAGTTGAGGGTCAAACAGTTCTCATTGGACTTGTTTTCCTACGGAAAAAACATTCACATCTGCCTACCTTTATTTCCCCCTCTTTAGAATATGACCCTAAAATAGCGATTCAAAATAGGACCTAGAATGTGCGAGCCACCCGAAATATAGTGGGTCCCAGGTATAAAACGTTTGATGTGTGCCTATGCCCTTGCCCTCCCACATTCTTTGTCAAGTTCAAAAGGTCTCTGTCACATATATGAGGCTTTAGTATTCTTTCTAAAAATAAAAAAATAAAATAATTTGAGGGGGCGAAAACAGGGATCCCCACTTATTTGTATCTTTTCTAAGGTGATTTTTTGCTTCTTTAGTGGGATTTTTCCCATTTCCCCATATTTTCATTTTCTTCACTAAACCTTCTTAAGGTATCTGATTTAATCCACTTGAATCTTGGCTACTTTTGCTTTGAAGGCCAAACAGCTCTCATTGGACTTGTTTTCCTACTGAAAAAAAAAGAAAAAAAAACCCATTCACATCTGCCTATATCTATTTTCCCCTCTTTAGAATAGGACCCTAGAATAGCGATTTAAAATAGGACCTAGAATGTAATACAAAGGTTTATAATATCTTCATTCAATAGCTTCTTTGAACATAGTTACCAGGTACACAACTATAGAAGTAGACAAAACAAACATTCATTGTTATCCCTGCAACTGAAACTAACGTCGCCCTGTTAAATTTTCGTAACAGTTCAATAATCGTATGGAATTTCCTGTTGGAAGATCTTAAATGTACAACATATGTCACTCTCTTTAAGAAAAAGCTAAGGATGGGGTGGGGTGGTTAGGATGGGGTGTGGTGGTTAGGATGGGGTGTGGTGGTTAGGATGGGGTGGGGTGGTTAGGATGGGGGGGGTGGGGGGTGGTTGGATGGGGTGGGGTGGTTAGGATGGGGTGGGGTGGTTAGGATGGGGTGGGGTGGTTAGGATGGGGTGGGGTGGTTAGGATGGGGTGGGGTGGTTAGGATGGGGTGGGGTGGTTAGGATGGGGTGGGGTGGTTGGGATGGGGTGGGGGTGGTTGGGATGGGGTGGGGATGGGGTGTGGTGGTTAGGATGGGTGTGGTGGTTAGGATGGGGTGGGGTGGTTGGGATGGGGTGGGGTGGTTAGGATGGGGTGGGGTGGTTAGGATGGGGTGGTTAGGATGGGGTGGGGTGGGGTGGTTAGGATGGGGTGGGGTGGTGTGGTGGTTAGGATGGGGTGGGGTGGGGTTAGGATGGGGTGGGGTGGTTAGGATGGGATGGGGTGGTTAGGGGTGGGGATGGGGTGGGGTGGTTAGGATGGGGTGGGGTGGTTAGGATGGGGGTGGTTAGGATGGGGTGGGGGGTAGGATGGGGTAGGATGGGGTGGGGTGGTTAGGATGGGGTGGGGTGGTTAGGATGGGGTGGGGTGGTTAGGATGGGGTGGGGTGGTTAGGATGGGGTGGGGTGGTTGGGATGGGGGTGGGGTGGTTAGGATGGGGTGGTTAGGATGGGATGGGATGGGGTGGTGGTTGGGGATGGGGTGGTTAGGATGGGGGTGGTTAGGATGGGGGGGGTGGGGTGGTTAGGATGGGGTGGGGTGGTTAGGATGGGGTGGGGTGGTTAGGATGGGGTGGGGTGGTTAGGATGGGGTGGGGTGGTTAGGATGGGGTGGGGTGGTTGGTGGTTAGGATGGGGTGGGGTGGTTAGGATGGGGTGGGGTGGTTAGGATGGGGATGGGGTGGGGTGGGGGTGGTTAGGATGGGGTGGGGTGGTTAGGATGGGGTGGGGTGGTTAGGATGGGGTGGGGTGGTTAGGATGGGGTGGGGTGGTTAGGATGGGATAGGGGTGGGATGGGGGGGTGGTTAGGATGGGGTGGGGTGGTTAGGATGGGGTGGGGTGGTTAGGATGGGGTGGGGTGGGATGGGGTGGGGTGGTTGGGATGGGGTGGGGGTGGTTAGGATGGGGTGGTTAGGGTGGTTAGGATGGGTGGGGTGGTTAGGATGGGGGTGTGGGTGGTTAGGATGGGGTGGGGTGGTTGGGATGGGGTGGGTGGTTAGGATGGGGTGGGGTGGTTAGGATGGGGTGGGGTGGTTAGGATGGGGTGGGGTGGTTAGGATGGGGTGGGGTGGTTAGGATGGGGTGGGGTGGTTAGGATGGGGATGGGGTGGTGGTAGGATGGGGTGGGGTGGTTAGGATGGGGTGGGGATGGGGTGGGGGTGGGATGGGGTGGGGTGGTTAGGATGGGGTGGGGTGGTTAGGATGGGGTGGGGTGTAGGGTTAGGATGGGGTGGGGTGGTTAGGATGGGGTGGGGTGGGATGGGGTGGGGTGGTTAGGATGGGGTGGGGTGGTTAGGATGGTGGGTGGGATGGGGTGGGGTGGTTAGGTGGGGGGTTGGGGTGGTTAGGATGGGGTGGGGTGGTTAGGATGGGGTGGGGTGGTTAGGATGGGGTGGGGTGGTTAGGATGGGGTAGGATGGGGTGGGGTGGTTAGGATGGGGTGGGGTGGTTAGGATGGGTGGGGATGGGGTGGTTAGGATGGGGTGGGGTGGTTGGGGTGGGGGATGGGGTGGGGGTGGTTAGGATGGGGTGGGGGTGGTTAGGATGGGGTGGTGGTGGTTAGGATGGGGTGGGGTGGTTAGGATGGGGTGGGGTGGTTAGGATGGGGTGGGGTGGGATGGGGTGGTTAGGATGGGGTGGGGTGGTTGGGATGGGGTGGGGTGGTTAGGATGGGGTGGGGTGGTTAGGATGGGGTGGGGTGGTTAGGATGGGGTGGGGTGGTTAGGATGGGGTGGGGTGGTTAGGATGGGGTGGGGTGGTTAGGATGGGGTGGGGTGGTTAGGATGGGGTGGGGTGGTTAGGATGGGGTGGGGTGGTTAGGATGGGGTGGGGTGGTTAGGATGGGGTGGGGTGGTTAGGGTGGGGTGTGGTGGTTAGGATGGGGTCAGGGTTTGAGTTTCTTCTTTTTCCTCCGTATTTTCTTTTCTCTCTATTCTTGTATAGAGACATGCATGTATATAGTTATAGTACATTTAGTATTATTATCTAGATATTAAGAGGGAGTGCTCCGCCGTTAAGGCTTTTTAGAGCACTTCCTTTAACAACTTTCGTATTGTTATTATATGTATTTTCCTATTATAATGTTATTATGAATTATAAATGTTGTGACGAAACAAATAAATAAATGAAATGAAATGAAATCTTGAAATTGGGGTCTGAAGAAAAACAATGCGGGCCATTGCCTGACTTGCTAAAGACTTCAGTGTGAATTTTGAGCTATCTTGTCTATAACCTAACTAATACTGATATACCGAGATAACGTAACACCATAGGCCTAGTGTGCACTTTTGCCTATTTGCATAGCCTAAGGTTAAAGCACCGGTCCTAAATTCCGCTTTTTGTGTTAGGACGACACAGGTATTTACTGATGACTCAGTATTACCTAGAATACCAAAAGTTACTTAACATACTTAGGAAAATAAAAAAAATCAAAGCGACAGTTTTTTTTTTTTTTTTTTAAATATAGTGACTTTTATAAATCTTTATCATTACAGTCAATGGGGAAAAATTGACTTTCGGTATATATTCCGTTCGCGTGGAGAGAGTCCTTGAAATTGTATCTCTCCTGCACATGGTGAGAGGTACTGCATATTTATATCCCCAAATAGTTTAAATATAAAACATTATTTACCATATTTGGTAAATAATTATTTCACACTTGGCGAAATTATTTACCAAATACGGTTAAGAATTGTTTGCTAAATGGAGGTGGAGTGGGTCGAGAAATAGAACGGGGGTGGGGCTGAGAAGGAGCATAAGGTGGTCGTCTAGAGCTGCCAGCAACAGGGCGGGGGATACTGGAGTGAGAGCTAGATGAAATAGGATTAGAAGGGAGAGAAGTGGGGCGGGGAATAGAGGAGTGGGGGCGAGGGCGAGAAGAAGTAGAAGGAGGTTGCTTGGAGAGGAGAGGGGTGTGACGGGTGATGGAGGAACATTGGCGAGCAGTTGGGGAGCAAGGAATACTGCAACCATGTCTAGCGGAGCGAGCGTAAGATGAAGAGTAGGAAGAGGAAAAAGGAAACTGAGGAGGAATAGTAGAGGAAGAAGCAAGAGTAGTTTTCCTCAAGGAGGAAAGTCCAACATGGAGGAAGAGGTGTTGGGAAATCTAAGAGACTCCAGAGAGGGAATGGTAGAAGAGCGAGTAGGAGTGGGGAGAAGACCAGGTTGGGAGGAACCCATGGCCTTACTGCCAGACGCTGCTGCCTTCCGATAGGCAGGACAGCCCCTGTACCTGGAGGAATGCGCTCCACCACAATTAACACAATTGCGTTCCTCAGTGGAGCACGCGGAGGCATGATGAGGGCCGGAGCACCTAGCACACCTGTGTGGGGCAGTGCAGTTGTCCTTCAAAATTAATATCACTATTATTATATTTCATAGCAGTATTATACTTTGTTTGTATTTGTAACCATACCTGTAACCTTTTCACTTTTGTACTTAATGACACCGGACTGAAAATCAACTCATTAGTATGCCTTTATAGTCACAACAAATATTGATATTATTATTGCCTCTGATTGTCTGTCTGTGTATGCATATTCATTGTATCTGTAAATGTATACACGGATAGGCACATTTACTTATATTTACGTAACATAACCATTTATTTATATAAAACGACTGACTTCACACATATGATTCCATTTATTAGACTTGGCAGGGCTCCTTACACTTGTTACTTACTGCTTGTTTGTCTATACATATCCATTGTATTTGTAAATGTATAGACAGACAAGCTCCTTCGATTGTAATACATTACGATTATCTATTATTAGTACATACCACACAGACTCTAACGTCACTACACCTAATTACTTAACCAGTATTTAAGCCGACTTTCAAAGACATATTACTGACCTCGCACTGTAAGGCCAACATTACAACATCCTCATGTTATCGACACCTCGTACATACAATTAACTCAGGACACCGACCTAATTTAAATCCCTTAACATACCACTAAGCATACTCGTTAGATTTTAGCTGTATTTTATTGTTATACTTGGGTTGCAGGAGCATCTGTATGCTTTATTGATTTACTCCCTATCTTTATATTTACATCTATATTTGGTATTTTCATTACGTTTAATCGTCAGTTTACCATAAATTACCTAAGACCTCAATTTTTTTTTTATTATTTTGTTGATGACCGCTTAGCCTTGACTATGGATTGTTTATTTTCATTTTATTCGGGGCTTTGCCATTTGATTCATTTCGCTTATTTATTCTTGCCCCAGGCTCTGGTGAGAGTCACTTTGGGTTCTTGACTTGGTTTTTTTTTTTTTGATTATTTATGCATTATCGTAACTTTAAGTGTCAGCAGGGAGTTGTCTAACTTTTCCTTTGTTGGCTGCGGTTGCCAGCTGCCATTTGATAAATTAATCCTTTGAATTATTATCTAACTACCTGACATGTAAATCGAGCCAGCCTCTGGGCTGGCTATCGATAGGCAATGTCCATGGATTGAAAAATTATATCATGTACATTCTTTTCTTGTCTACCTACTGTGGTGTAGTGGTTATCATACATGTCTACAGACCACGAGGCCCTGGGTTCAAGCCTGGGTTGGGTAGACACGTCAGTGCACCACAACTGGTCATCAAAGGCCGTGGACATTGACTTGGTTGTTGATGTTATGTCTGCCTGTACGTCATACCTGCGTTCTCGTCCTGGTCGTATTAAAGCGTTTCGTGATAGCATTGTTACTATCATAACCGAATACGCAGGCGACGACCCCGTCATTGTAATTATGTGTTCATTCGTCGTTGCCATTCTTTGTATTCTTATTCAGAGCGAACATATCGTGGAGTGGGAAGTCTTAGCCAAAGTAATGTTTGAACTCCTGAAAAAATGGAGCCATGGACCTATCGACTACAATAAATAGAACACCTCGAAAACAGATACAACTGTTTAACACCTTTCAGAGACGAGTTTCATCCTGAAGAAGGCGATGTAATTACGGCAGCCATTGTCCATGCTTACCAAGACGTGTCAACCTGTTTGGGCAGCATATAGGACTTTCACGTTGCTGCTTTCAACATAGCAAAAGAACACGAGACCCCTGCAGAATCAAAGAAAGATACCAACAAAGGTGAACATCGGAGAGCCACCAGAGGAGGACAATAGCAGATCGATCGATAAAGAGCCAAAGGCTTATTTTATAAGAGCCACCACAAATATAAGAAAGATAAAAATGAATTAAGACATTGTTTTTTGTGTGTTTTTATGTGTTATCCCTTCCTCCAAAATATCCGACAACCTTCGGTCGTGTGGGAGGAGCCTATACATGGGGCGTGGCACTCTAGGAGCCTATCCAGTCATTGACCAATCAGGAGCCAGTATTCCACCTAATTTTGCAAATTCTATGAATATTCATGCCTATGATAATTTAGTCATGATTAGTCATGAAAATTAGGAATACTGGCTCCAGATTGGTCAATGATTGGATAGGCTCCTCTTACTATTATTGTAGTAATTCACAACAGTATACAAGATATTAATTTAATATAAATTTACAGGTTGTGGGTGTAATCAAGGTATATTTTTTTAAATTTCAAAATTTATTTAATTAATTAAATATGACATTTTAACAACATAAGCATGTGTACACTATCCAACGACATAAACATGTGTACACTATCTAACGACATAAGCATGCCACATACAAACATAAGAATCAAAACTGGCACCCACTTGTAATGATTTCAAAAGTTCAAGATTTTTAAGCCCCACCCACTCTTTAATATGTATGACATCGACACCAAAATCAATAGGGACCATCTGTGAGTCATGATTAATCAATGTGCCAAATTTGACATGCCACTGATGCTGTTTTCAGTAAAACCACATTAGGCCTGTACCCCGCCACAATTCATATCAGTGATTTTTTACCTTTTTATAAGATGGGCATCTACAGCATAAGCCGCGTAGTGAGGGGGGAAGGGGGAGCACGTGTCTCCCTCACTTTTTCGCAAATCATACTCTGATAAGAAGGATGACCCGCAAGTTTATAACAATTACTGTCACAAAAGATATGAACAACGGATCATGTTTACTAAAATCTGATAATGACAAAAAAATCAAATAAAATGTCCCATCTGATTAGGGCTTGATTATATTTTGAGAAGTTGAAGGCCATGAGAATTGGAAACGTGAATGATGTTGGGAAAATATTTAGTTAAATTGCTATACGTTGTTTAAAACTCTAAACTAACAAAGTCAACGTACAGTGACCTGGTGTCGTAGGAACCGGGCAAACCAATCCTCCCCCTCCATATTTGTATTGGGGCGCCAAGTACCCTCCAACAGCCCAATAAACAGATAAATGAAGGTCTAACGAAATGAACTTTTGTAAAAGCTCCTTCATTTTCATGGAATTTGCTTCAATTTTCGTGAAACAACCTTCATTTTTGGGAATTTTAAAGAAATTTTCTTCAATTTTTGTCAACTTTTCTGAATTTTTGTAAAAATTGCTTCACTTTTTTGTGAAATTGCTTTCATTTTCTTCAATTGTCTTCAATTTTGGGAAATCTTTAATTTTCATAAAGTTTCCTTCATTTTTATGGAATTTGCTCCAATTTTCGTGAGATTTCCTTGATTTTTTGGGAAGTTTAAAAAGTTTTTTCAATTTCTGGGAAATTTTCTTTTATTTTTGATGGGTTTTGTTAAATTTTGGCAAATCTCACTCAATTATCGTAATACTTCCTTCCATTTTTGCGAAATTTGCTCAATTGTCGTGAAATTTTCCTAAATTTCGGGAAATTTTTTTCTATTTGCGGGATATGTTGCCAAATTTTACCAAAATTTGCAATCATTTTACGAACCCTCCCTTTACAATGATAGTTTTTAAACCATGATAAGAGATTCATACATTTTTGGATTGTTGGGACAAAAATTAATCTTGCAGCCAATGTCAAATATCTTTCTACGCCGCTGACATGATCACATGTATTTGTTTTCCCATGTTTCATAACAAAATAAACATTTGCATCAATACCACGGCGAAACTATTTTTAGGGAAGGAGGAAGGGGGGGGGGGGAGTAAATAACCGAAGAGATTAATTATTTACCAATTCAATGATTTTGCATTTCCGTCTTTCATATCAGTCGTTTCAAACATGCGTGCCCCTTCCCCCCTGCCTTTCTTCCCATTCCCTCCCCCATACACACATACTTGAACAATTGCTCCACGGCCCATGCTACACCAACCATAGCACCTTATTTATTCCAAGGAAGATGCAAAACAGGTATATGGTTATCAAAATATGAGCATTTGAAGATTATTACAATTTGCCACGCCCACTCATTAATATGTAAGATATCGATACGAAAACAAACTGAATAGGGACCATATATTGGTCATGATGCATCTATGTGCCAAATACTGAAATATAACGTGGCATAGATGTACTGTTCAGGAAATATCGTGTTTACGAGGAAAGCGTCATAGACACACACACATACACACATGCACACAAACACTCACAGGCACTCAGACAATCCGCTTTGCTTACAAGAATGTCGCTTAATGTGTCATATCCTAAAAAAAAAACTAAATTTTTGGGCTTAAAATTCTGCGTTAGGGTTAAAAGAAATCAGTGTTTGACCTAAAAATGCACGTTAGTGTTTGAAATTTTAGTTTAAAGGTCTAAAAATTCTGCGTTAGGGTTAAAAGAAATCAGTGTTTGACCTAAAAATGCATGTTAAGGTTTGAAATTTCACGTCTTAGGTCTAAAATATCTGCGTTAATATCAAAAATATTAATGTTAGGCTTTAAAATGCGAGTTAAGGTTAGACAATTTAGTGTTAGCTTACAAACCCACATTAGGTCTTAAAAATTCAAGTCTCAGCTTTAAAATTTTGGCCACATTTTAGCCAAAAATCACATTATTTATTATATTATTTTACTTGCAAACGGATGCTGGGGAGTGGTATGGAAGGATGGGGAGGGGGAGGGGCCGCGTTAGCCCTTATTCCTAAATATTTATGTTTATAACATTGCAAAAAAAAATGCAAATATCACAGTATGGAACAAGCGAATTATTATTTTTTTTAAAGGAGAAAAAAACATTTTTTCTCCATTCAACAATTTTCACAGTATGATTTGATGAAATTTTTCGAGTTTTTCATATATATAAATTCTTGCCATAATGTAAATCGCACCAAACTTTTTCGAAAAATTCAAAATATTCAAGCATTTTGCGAAATCTTTAAAAGATGCATAATTATCACGTGACGGCAGCAAGACATAAAGACCTGACCCAAAAATTGAATTGTTTTTTTTAAAGATTTTTAACAATTTTACAATTTTAATATATTTAAAGATGTCCAATTGTCACGTGACGGCAACAAATGACTACCCGGCATAATTTTTTTTTCTTTTCTCTTTATAGTTTAAAGAGACAATCTCGTCTCAGTTATATTCGTAAAATTGTGATATTCATACCTTTATGTTACATACGGGTGTGGATTGTTTCTAATTAAGTATGTATGTACAGTGTGCATGGTCACTTCCGCGGCAGGTATTGATTGGTTGTCCTTATTTGGGTAAGACCAATCAAAAACGTTCACTGTTATTGTGCATTACTGCCCATGAGAACACAATATCTTGCCTTTAAGATTTTAAAAATTCAAAAATATGCAGAAATTACAATCTGTCTTGAAGAACCAATTTCAAAACTGAACAATATCTGCGCAGGAATGACTAATCAATTAATTCCCTTTTAGAAATTTCTTCTGGTATCTATTGAGACTGATTTGTAGCCAAATATATTTCAAAACTGAGATGTTTATACAAATTTCACTTAGCTAAAATAATCAAGAATGTTTCAAAAATCGTAAAATATGCCCAATTTTCACGTGAAGACAGTTGACCTGCCGAAAACATTTTCTTATTTTTATGATTTACAGCAATCAAAAACATTAAAAGATGTACAATTGTCACGCGACGGCGACACATAAAGACCTGCAACAAAAGGTCAGAATATTATTCAATCTATTATTTCTTCATATTTTCAGCATTTAATTTGAGGTGCCTGCTGCCTTAAGCTGGCAAAGACCTATCGCGGGATAAATAGGCCTGAATATTGTGGGATCAACATGTTTCTTCACATGTCACTCTCCGACCAATTCATACTAGTCAGCTAGTGGAGTGCGTGGCTACATTTCGCCGTTGTCTCTCTTTCGCTAAGCCCACGTAACTTTTTTTTGACAGAAAATTCAATTAATCATTCCCGCATCCTGTGATTCTTGGACATAGCGCAATCTCTATAGTTTTCAATCCTCTTTCTGCCCATACTTGCATTTCCCGCCCAACCCTTCAACTGTTTAGTATTAACAAAAAGATAAGGGTCACCCCCCTTTATCTCCCATATTCTCCGCCCCTACAACTTCCAGCAACACACCAATTGCCTGCAATCATGCTCCACGCGGCCAGGCGTGGTCCCCATCCCATTACGTCGCCCCGCCCCTCCAATGGACGGGCAATAGCAATTCCAATCGCATATGCCCCTTACTGAGGCGCGTGCACACACACACACACACACATGTTTGTAAGAGCTGCCTTATGGGGAATTTGCTTGTGGGGAACTTTTGTAGACCTATACTAGCCTTAAGAGGAATTTTTAACACAGGGTGATCATTGGGTTTGCAATAACTACCTTATGAGGAATTGTTTTATGTGTGCCAGGGATTGCCTTATGAGGAACCGACAGTCTTTGCAGAACAATAGACTTTCATGTGAAATGTTTAACCTAAGATCACAACTAATAGTAAGTAAATTATAAAGTTCATATAACTTGACATACGGGAAGAGGACAGCTCAGATGAGCATGATTGGGCTGTTTTTTATGCATACTAATTTGCTTATTTGCATAAATATAAAAATATTTGTTTCTAAATTCCCTAAATCAAGGAAGGTATAGTGGTTTTATTTACACAGATGATATCATATATGCTGTGAGCATTGTTCACACATAATAGCGTGTTGCTTTGCGCATATTAGACTAATAGCTTATTTTCATTAAAATAAACGGAGAACACAAGTAATGAATGGTGTACATTCACATAACTTGGCATAGGGATATAGGATATTGGTATTGTTCCTTGGTATTGTTTGTATGCTTGGAAGACAGAGGAAGGGGGGGGGGGGGGGTATGCATACCAATTAGCTTATTTGGTGTATAATGGATAATGGAAATATAAGTTTAGAATAGGGTGGGTGTGGAAATATTACTTACACAAATGATTTATGTGAAGACAATTATTGACACTTAATTGTAAGGTGATGTGCGCCTACAAGCAGGTAAATTTTCATGGAAAATATTAGACCTCTGCTCATTACGAAGTAAGGAATGCTATTATACATGTTACATTCACAAATCTTACTGCCACAAAGTATTGAAGGCATTGATGAGTTCTGTGTCCATTTAGATGAGCATATTTGCAAAACAACTGCAACACTTCTTAAAATATATTTCTAAAAGTAGTGAGAGATTACTAAAATAAATAAAATAAAGTGTTGTGTTCATATTAATTTTGCCACGGTCATTGGCTTCACAACAGCGTTTGTGGAACAGGTTTAGCCTGAGGTTAGATTATCAGATATGAATGGTTAGGGGCCATGTTTGAATATAAATTGACTTTTTTGATACTTGCAATTGCCAACCACAGCCCTAAAAGTCTTAACACTTTTTATAATCTCTGTTACTTCCATTTTGAAAAAGGATGAAAGGTTCTGAAAAGAAGAATTTATTGGCGCGTTCAGTGTCAATGTGAGGGCGAAGCACGAACTTTGTGGCATGGAGCTAGTACAGGGGTCGCTTAAGCTGTTTGATTTGTTTTTGCTACCGAGTCACGGTATCCTTTTGTTTCCCGGGCATAGTAACTTACTGCAGGTTTTTGTAATTTGCCAAGAAATTCAGAAAATTTAACTTATGATTCGCAAAAATCGGAATATTCAGGATCAGATTATTCGGGAAAATAGTCAAAGGTTAATTTTTCTTTTCCTTTTTCTGTCAAACTTTTGGACCAACTTTTTGTGTCGCCTGCGAAGCAGGAGGAAGAGACATAGGAATCATCCTGTCGTCGTAGGTGTCGTCGTCGTCGTCGTCTGCGGCGGCCACAAATGTTTAGAATTAGCTTACAACTTCAGTTATAAATGGTGTACATTTATGTAACTTGGCGCAGGGATAGAAGACATGGGTACTGTTCAAATGAGCATGATTGGGGGTTGTGTGTGTATACTAATTAGTTTATTTGCATAACAATGAAAATTTTGTACCTATGATATCTCTTAATTTAAAGTGGATGTGTGAATTTTGTTCACACAAATGATCGTATATGTGAAGAGCATTGTCTACACTCAATGGTGAGGTGTCGTGTGCATTTTAGTTGGGTTATTTGCATAACAATAGACTTTCGTACAAAATGTTTAACATGAGCTCATAACTTAAGTTATGAATGATGCACATTCATATAACTTGACACAGGGGTAGAGGACATGGGTACTGTTAATATGAGCATGATTAGGGGTTGTGTGTGCATACTAATTAGCTTATTTGCAAACCAATGAAAATATTTCTATCTATGATATCTCTTAAATTAAAGTGGGTGTGGGAAGGTAACTTCTAAAAACATACATTGTTACTAATTGTAAAATGAGAAATAAAACATATTTGGCAGGCGAGACTTACTAACTTCATATTTTCTAGTTATGATCTTGGACCAACAATTGTTTAACTGTTGGAAGGTGTCTCGAGAGGCGGTGGAACTGGCGTATCCCCCCCCCCCCTCCCCCTTCCCCCCACACACACACATACCAGATTATCTAAAAGTTTAAAAGGAAAGCAGAGGAAAAAGTACCTTTTTCAGAGAGGACAAGCTAGGGCCATTTTTTAAAGAAGGAACGTGACCTTTGAAAACTTTTGGCTTTAGATTCTATATCTGATATTTTCATTGAAAAAAGTAACACAAATATTGCACTAAAAGATCTTATAAAATTTGTGTGGAGTATTTGCATTGTTATGATCTGTGCATTAAATTCATGTAATGCATGACCTTCAATATTTGGTGTAGTCTATTTTTACAACAGGTGGATTTCTTAACAAAGCAAAAAAAATTGTATGTATAAACTTTTCTCGTTTTTACATTTTTTGTTGTTGTTTTTTATGCATCTTGAACAATCTAATACGGAAATTGTATTAAGCGATTGATATTTTATGTGCATACTTAACACACTGTTCAGAAGTTTTTGCACTTGCAAATGACCTTCCAAATGTCGGGTCAATCTACTCAGACCAAAATCCATTGCTCGGTCCATTGCTCCAACTTATAATTTGTGAAAATACTTTACAAAATATATTTTTGAAATGGGGTACAGGGCAAAACTTACAATGTGGACTCGTGCCCCAGTCATAGACTGATGTACCATCCCCCACCTTCTTTGCAAAGTTCAGAAAGAATGGTACCACTTTACAGGGATATACCTTGGTTGTTCTTGCCATGTGGTAATAAAGATCATTCCCTGGTTATAACTGATGTACTTACTGACAGATTGAAGAAAGTAGCCCAAACATTTGCTTTGTGAAATTCAAAATTAGTTTGCTTTGGAAATATTGCTAGAGCAGAAATTGGGGATAATTCTATTACCAATCCAGTCTCAAAAATGTTGAGGGATTATCTACCCTCACCTTACCCCCTTCCCCCCCCCCCCCACCCCTTCTCTGAGTCAAATGATCTGTGTACATGATTGCTTGTAAAACATACATAATTGTTACTAATTGTTAGAAAATATATAATATATGTCAGGCGAGACTTACTAACTTGCAAACTAATTTATAGTCTTATCTTAGTTTCCACATTATTACTCGCTCCTATTTCAACATAAGACAATTATAAAACTTTAAGCAGGTAAGTTCTTGTTTATTCTTTCCATTATGAGGATAGGTAGCTCAGTTTGTTTTCACTTTTTAGTTTACTCAAAAATTACTCACTTTTTAGTTTACTCAAAAATTGATTATGTTACATATTATTGATATTGTTTTTTAGATAATCCTCATTAATATTACATCTAGGGTTATACCTTTTGGTGGTTCCCCATAGGGCAATCCCTGGTTTACAGATGGTTCCCCATAAGGGTATATGCACACAGAGATATGTTGACTACAATTCATGAATTAATTAATTTATATTATATTGATAGCTTTAAATAATGTGTGTTTTTAATTTTAGTTTACTCAAGAATGTATATTATTGTTACTGCATTTGCTTTTACAGTTTTAATATAACGTCTACAAGTAGACCTTCTGGTAGTTCCATATAGGGCAGTCTCTGGTTTACACATGGTTTCCCCCCATAAGGGCATCATATGCACACATGGATATGTAGCATACATATAAATAATTTACTATTATTATAATGATTTCTATGAAAATTATGTGTTCTTAGATTTAAGTTTACTCAAAAATTGATTATGATACATATTATTGTTATTGCTTTTTTTTAGTTAATCTCGATTAATATTACGTCTAGAGGTAGACCTTCTGGTGGTTCCCCACATGGCAATCTCTGGTTTACACATGGTTCCCCATAAGGGCATCATATGCACACATATATGTAACATGCAAATAATTAATTCACTATTTATTATAAGAATGATTGCTTCAAATATTAGGGGGGGGGGGATATCCCCCCACGTTTTAACAAGAGGGGAAAGATCAATCTCGCCACTTTTTGGGTCGAAGGTACTTTAAAATTAAGTAATAAATTACATTTTGAATTACATTTACACTTTTATTTTATTGAAAAATAGATTATGTTACTTATTATTGTTATAGTTTTTGTTTTTTAAGTCAATTTTAATTATTTTACATCTATGGATACACCTTGGAGTGGTTCCCCATAAGGCAATCCCTGGTTTAAACATGGTTCCCATAAGGTCACGTACCATATGCACACACATCAATGTAGCATACACATAAGTACTTAATTAATTTTTAGTGAAATGATTGCTACGAATATTCGGTGTTATTACTTTTACTTTACTTAAACAATTGATAATTATGTTACATATATTGCTATTGCTTTTGGTTTTTAGCTCATGTTGATTAATATTATGTCTATAGGTATACTTGCTGGTGGTTCCCCATAGGGCAATCCATGGTTTACACATGGTTCCTCATTAGTGCGTCATATGCACTCATATAAATGTAACATAAACATCACAACTTAATTAATATTTAGTGGAATGATTGTTACGAATATTCTGTGTTTTTATTTTAGTGTACTCAAAAATTGATTATAATACATATTATTGTGTATTGTTTTTTTACCTAATCCTCATTAATATTATGTCTCGGGGTAACCTTCTAGTAGTTAAACATAGAGAAAATCCTGGTTTAAACATAAGGGCATCATATGCACACAAACATACGTGACATACGCATACCTACTTAATTTATGTTTAGTGAAATGAGTTTTTTTTTACTTCTAGTATAGTCAAAAATTGATTATGCTACATATTTTCGTTACATTTTCTTTTGCTTTTTCAGTTTATCATCATTAATATTACGTCTATGGGTACACCTTCCGGTGGTTCCCCATAGGGCAATCTCTGGTTTACACATGGTTCCCCATAAGGGCATCATATGCACATACAGATTTCAGACATACAAATATTTGTTTAGTTATTTTTTGATTAGAATAATTGCTACAAAAATTTGGTGTTATTACGTTTAGTGTACTCAAATTAATTATGGTACATATTTTCGCTACTGTTTTTGCTTTTTCAGTTGATCATAATTAATATTACGTCTATGGGTACATCTTCTGGTGGTTCCCCATAGGGCAATCTCTGGTTTACACATGGTTCCCCATAAGGGCATCATATGCACACACAGATTTCAGACATACAAATATTTGTTTAGTTATTTTTGATTAGAATAATTGCTACAAAAATTCTGCATTTTCAATTTTATTTTATTGAAAAATAGATTATGTTACTTATTAGTGAAATAGTTTTTTGTTGTTGTCAATTTTGATTATTTTACCTCTAGGGGTACACCTTCGAGTGGTTCCTCATAGGGCAATCCCTGGTTTACACATGGTTCCCCATAAGGGCATCATAGGTACACAAAAATATGTAACATACACATAACTACTAAGATCATATTTAGTGAAATGAGTGCTACGAATATTCTAGGATTTTTATTTCTAGTATAGTCAAAAATTATTTAAGTTTACATATTTTTTTACTGTTTTTGCTTTTCAATTTATCGTAATTCATTTTACGTCTATGGGAAGACCTTCTGGTGGGTTCCCATAGGACAATCCCTGGTTTACACATGGTTCCCCATAAGGGCATCATATACAGTATACACACACAGATGCGCAACATACAAAAAACTAATTAATTAATCATTGGAATAACTGTTACAAATATTCTGAAATTTTACTTTTAGTTTATTCAAAAATTGATGATTATGTTACATATTATTGCTATTGCTTTTGGTTTTTAGCTCATGTTGATTAATATTATGTCTATAGGTAGACTTGCTGGTGGTTCCCCATAGGGCAATCCATGGTTTACACATGGTTCCTCATAAGTGCGTCATATGCACTAACATAAATGTAACATACACATCACAACTTAATTAATATTTAGTGGAATGATTGTTACGAATATTCTGTGATTTTACTTTAGTGTACTCAAAAATTGATTATATTACATAATATTGTGTATTGTTTTTTTTAGTTAATCCTCATTAATATTACGTCTCAGGGTAACCTAATGGTAGTTCAACATCATTGGCAATCCATGGTTTAAACATGGTTCCCCATAGGCACGTACCATATGGACACAGCGACCAATATGTAGCATACACATAACTACCTAATTAATTTTTAGTGAAATAATTGCTACAAAAATTTGGTGTTATTACGTTTAGTGTACTCAAAAATTGATATTGGTATATATTTTCGCTACTGTTTTTGCTTTTTCAGTTGATCATAATTAATATTACGTCTATGGGTACATCTTCTGGTGGTTCCCCATAGGGCAATCTCTGGTTTACACATGGTTCCCCATAAGGGCATCATATGCACACACAGATTTCAGACATACAAATATTTGTTTAGTTATTTTTGATTAGAATAATTGCTACAAAAATTCTGCATTTTCAATTTTATTAAATTGAAAAATAGATTATGTTACTTATTAGTGAAATAGTTTTTTGTTGTTGTAAATTTTGATTATTTTACCTCTAGGGGTACACCTTCGAGTGGTTCCTCATAGGGCAATCCCTGGTTTACACATGGTTCCCCATAAGGGCATCATAGGTACATAAAAATATGTAACATACACATAACTACTAAGATCATATTTAGTGAAATGAGTGCTACGAATATTCTGGGATTTTTATTTCTAGTATAGTCAAAAATTGTTTAAGTTACATATTTTGTTACTGTTTTTGCTTTTCAATTTATCGTAATTCATTTTACGTCTATGGGAAGACTTTCTGGTGGGTTCCCATAGGACAATCCCTGGTTTACACATGGTTCCCCATAAGGGCATCATATACAGTATACACACACAGATGCGCAACATACAAAAAACTAATTAATTAATCATTGGAATAACTGTTACAAATATTCTGAATTTGGACTTTTAGTTTATTCAAAAATTGATGATTATGTTACATATTATTGCTATTGCTTTTGGTTTTTAGCTCATGTTGATTAATATTATGTCTATAGGTAGACTTGCTGGTGGTTCCCCATAGGGCAATCCATGGTTTACACATGGTTCCTCATAAGTGCGTCATATGCACTAACATAAATGTAACATACACATCACAACTTAATTAATATTTAGTGGAATGATTGTTACGAATATTCTGTGATTTTACTTTAGTGTACTCAAAAATTGATTATATTACATAATATTGTGTATTGTTTTTTTTAGTTAATCCTCATTAATATTACGTCTCAGGGTAACCTAATGGTAGTTCAACATCATTGGCAATCCATGGTTTAAACATGGTTCCCCATAAGGGCACGTACCATATGGACACAGCGACCAATATGTAGCATACACATAACTACCTAATTAATTTTTAGTGAAATAATTGCTACAAAAATTTGGTGTTATTACGTTTAGTGTACTCAAAAATTGATATTGGTATATATTTTCGCTACTGTTTTTGCTTTTTCAGTTGATCATAATTAATATTACGTCTATGGGTACATCTTCTGGTGGTTCCCCATAGGGCAATCTCTGGTTTACACATGGTTCCCCATAAGGGCATCATATGCACACACAGATTTCTGACATACAAATATGTGTTTAATTATTTTTGATTAGAATAATTGCTACAAATATTCTGCATTTTCACTTTTATTTTATTGAAAAATAGATTATGTTACTTATTAATGAAATAGTTTTTTGTTGTTGTCAATTTTGATTATTTTACCTAGAGGGGTACACCTTCGAGTGGTTCCTCATAGGGCAATCCCTGGTTTACACATGGTTCCCCATAAGGGCATCATAGGTACATAAAAATATGTAACATACACATAACTACTAAGATCATATTTAGTGAAATGAGTGCTACGAATATTCTGGGATTTTTATTTCTAGTATAGTCAAAAATTGTTTAAGTTACATATTTTGTTACTGTTTTTGCTTTTCAATTTATCGTAATTCATTTTACGTCTATGGGAAGACCTTCTGGTGGGTTCCCATAGGACAATCCCTGGTTTACACATGGTTCCCCATAAGGGCATCATATACAGTATACACACACAGATGCGCAACATACAAAAAACTTATTAATTAATCATTGGAATAACTGTTACAAATATTCTGAAATTTTACTTTTAGTTTATTCAAAAATTGATGATTATGTTACATATTATTGCTATTGCTTTTGGTTTTTAGCTCATGTTGATTAATATTATGTCTATAGGTAGACTTGCTGGTGGTTCCCCATAGGGCAATCCATGGTTTACACATGGTTCCTCATAAGTGCGTCATATGCACTAACATAAATGTAACATACACATCACAACTTAATTAATATTTAGTGGAATGATTGTTACGAATATTCTGTGATTTTACTTTAGTGTACTCAAAAATTGATTATATTACATAATATTGTGTATTGTTTTTTTTAGTTAATCCTCATTAATATTACGTCTCAGGGTAACCTAATGGTAGTTCAACATCATTGGCAATCCATGGTTTAAACATGGTTCCCCATAAGGGCACGTACCATATGGACACAGCGACCAATATGTAGCATACACATAACTACCTAATTAATTTTTAGTGAAATAATTGCTACAAAAATTTGGTGTTATTACGTTTAGTGTACTCAAAAATTGATATTGGTATATATTTTCGCTACTGTTTTTGCTTTTTCAGTTGATCATAATTAATATTACGTCTATGGGTACATCTTCTGGTGGTTCCCCATAGGGCAATCTCTGGTTTACACATGGTTCCCCATAAGGGCATCATATGCACACACAGAATTCTGACATACAAATATGTGTTTAAATATTTTTGATTAGAATAATTGCTACAAATATTCTGCATTTTCACTTTTATTTTATTGAAAAATAGATTATGTTACTTATTAATGAAATAGTTTTTTGTTGTTGTCAATTTTGATTATTTTACCTAGAGGGGTACACCTTCGAGTGGTTCCTCATAGGGCAATCCCTGGTTTACACATGGTTCCCCATAAGGGCATCATAGGTACACAAAAATATGTAACATACACATAACTACTTCATTCATATTTAGTGAAATGAGTGCTACGAATATTCTGGGATTTTTATTTCTAGTATAGTCAAAAATTGTTTTAAGTTACATATTTTTTACTGTTTTTGCTTTTCAATTTATTGTAATTCATTTTACGTCTATGGGAAGACCTTCAGGTGGGTTCCCATAGGACAATCCCTGGTTTACACATGGTTTCCCATAAGGGCATCATATACAGTATACACACACAGATGCGCAACATACAAAAAACTAATTAATTAATCATTGGAATAACTGTTACAAATATTCTGAATTTGGACTTTTAGTTTATTCAAAAATTGATGATTATGTCACATATTATTGCTATTGCTTTTGGTTTTTAGCTCATGTTGAATAATATTATGTCTATAGGTAGACTTGCTGGTGGTTCCCCATAGGGCAATCCATGGTTTACACATGGTTCCTCATAAGTGCGTCATATACACTAACATAAATGTAACATACACATCACAACTTAATTAATATTTAGTGGAATGATTGTTACAAATATTCTGTGATTTTACTTTAGTGTACTCAAAAGTGATTATATTACATAATATTGTGAATTGTTTTTGTAGTTAATCCTCATTAATATTACATCTCAGGGTAACCTATTGGTAGTTCAACATCATTGGCAATCCATGGTTTAAACATGGTTCCCCATAAGGGCACGTACCATATGGACACAGCGACCAATATGTAGCATTACATAACTACCTAATTAATTTTTAGTGAAATAATTGCTACAAAAATTTGGTGTTATTACGTTTAGTGTACTCAAAAATTGATATTGGTACATATTTTCGCTACTGTTTTTGCTTTTTCAGTTGATCATAATTAATATTACGTCTATGGGTACATCTTCTGGTGGTTCCCCATAGGGCAATCTCTGGTTTACACATGGTTCCCCATAAGGGCATCATATGCACACACAGAATTCTGACATACAAATATGTGTTTAAATATTTTTGATTAGAATAATTGCTACAAATATTCTGCATTTTCACTTTTATTTTATTGAAAAATAGATTATGTTACTTATTAATGAAATAGTTTTTTGTTGTTGTCAATTTTGATTATTTTACCTAGAGGGGTACACTTTCGAGTGGTTCCTCATAGGGCAATCCCTGGTTTACACATGGTTCCCCATAAGGGCATCATAGGTACACAAAAATATGTAACATACACATAACTACTCAATTCATATTTAGTGAAATGAGTGCTACGAATATTCTGGGATTTTTATTTCTAGTATAGTCAAAAATTGTTTAAGTTACATATTTTTTTACTGTTTTTGCTTTTCAATTTATCGTAATTCATTTTACGTCTATGGGAAGACCTTCTGGTGGGTTCCCATAGGACAATCCCTGGTTTACACATGGTTCCCCATAAGGGCATCATATACAGTATACACACACAGATGCGCAACATACAAAAAACTAATTAATTAATCATTGGAATAACTGTTACAAATATTCTGAATTTTACTTTTAGTTTATTCAAAAATTGATGATTATGTTACATATTATTGCTATTGCTTTTGGTTTTTAGCTCATGTTGATTAATATTATGTCTATAGGTAGACTTGCTGGTGGTTCCCCATAGGGCAATCCATGGTTTACACATGGTTCCTCATAAGTGCGTCATATGCACTAACATAAATGTAACATTACACATCACAACTTAATTAATATTTAGTGGAATGATTGTTACGAATATTCTGTGATTTTACTTTAGTGTACTCAAAAATTGATTATATTACATAAATTGTGTATTGTTTTTTTAGTTAATCCTCATTAATATTACGTCTCAGGGTAACCTAATGGTAGTTCAACATCATTGGCAATCCATGGTTTAAACATGGTTCCCCATAAGGGCACGTACCATATGGACACAGCGACCAATATTAGCATACACATAACTACCTAATTAATTTTTAGTGAAATAATTGCTACAAAAATTTTGTTATTACGTTTAGTGTACTCAAAAATTGATTTTGGTACATATTTTCGCTACTGTTTTTGCTTTTTGCTTTTTCAGTTGATCATAATTAATATTACGTCTATGGGTACATCTTCTGGTGGTTCCCCATAGGGCAATCTCTGGTTTACACATGGTTCCCCATAAGGGCATCATATGCACACACAGATTTCTGACATACAAATATTTGTTTAATTATTTTTGATTAGAATAATTGCTACAAATATTCTGCATTTTCACTTTTATTTTATTGAAAAATAGATTATGTTACTTATTAATGAAATAGTTTTTTGTTGTTGTCAATTTTGATTATTTTACTCTAGAGGGGTACACCTTCGAGTGGTTCCTCATAGGGCAATCCCTGGTTTACACATGGTTCCCCATAAGGGCATCATAGGTACACAAAAATATGTAACATACACATAACTACTAAATTCATATTTAGTGAAATGAGTGCTACGAATATTCTGGGATTTTTATTTCTAGTATAGTCAAAAATTGTTTAAGTTACATATTTTTTACTGTTTTTGCTTTTCAATTTATCGTAATTCATTTTACGTCTATGGGAAGACCTTCTGGTGGGTTCCCATAGGACAATCCCTGGTTTACACATGGTTCCCCATAAGGGCATCATATACAGTATACACACACAGATGCGCAACATACAAAAAACTAATTAATTAATCATTGAATAACTGTTACAAATATTCTGAATTTTACTTTTAGTTTATTCAAAAATTGATGATTATGTTACATATTATTGCTATTGCTTTTGGTTTTTAGCTCATGTTGATTAATATTATGTCTATAGGTAGACTTGCTGGTGGTTCCCCATAGGGCAATCCATGGTTTACACATGGTTCCTCATAAGTGCGTCATATGCACTAACATAAATGTAACATACACATCACAACTTAATTAATATTTAGTGGAATGATTGTTACGAATATTCTGTGATTTTACTTTTAGTGTACTCAAAAATTGATTATATTACATATATTGTGTATTGTATTTTTTTAGTTAATCCTCATTAATATTACGTCTCAGGGTAACCTAATGGTAGTTCAACATCATTGGCAATCCATGGTTTAAACATGGTTCCCCATAAGGGCACGTACCATATGGACACAGCGACCAATATGTAGCATACACATAACTACCTAATTAATTTTTAGTGAAATAATTGCTACAAAAATTTGGTGTTATTACGTTTAGTGTACTCAAAAATTGATTTTGGTACATATTTTCGCTACTGTTTTTGCTTTTTCAGTTGATCATAATTAATATTACGTCTATGGGTACATCTTCTGGTGGTTCCCCATAGGGCAATCTCTGGTTTACACATGGTTCCCCATAAGGGCATCATATGCAAACACAGATTTCTGACATACAAATATTTGTTTAGTTATTTTTGATTAGAATAATTGCTACAAAAATTCTGCAGTTTCAATTTTATTTTATTGAAAAATAGATTATGTTACTTATTATTGAAATAGTTTTTTGTTGTTGTCAATTTTGATTATTTTACCACTAGGGGTACACCTTCGTGGTGGTTCCTTATAGGGCAATCCCTGCTTTACACATGGTTCCCCATAAGGGCATCATAGGTACACAAAAATATGTAACATACACATAACTACTTAATTCATATTTAGTGAAATAAGTGCTACGAATATTCTGGGATTTTTATTTCTACTATAGTCAAAAATTGTTTTAAGTTACATATTTTTTACTGTTTTTGCTTTTCAATTTATCGTAATTCATTTTACGTCTATGGGAAGACCTTCTGGTGGGTTCCCATAGCACAATCCCTGGTTTACACATGGTTCCCCATAAAAGCATCATATACAGTATACACACACAGATGCGCAACGTACAAAAATCTATTTAATCAATCATTGGAATAACTGTTACAAATATTCTGAATTTTTACTTTTAGTTAATTCAAAAATTGATGATTATGTTACATATTATTGCTATTGCTTTTGGTTTTTAGCTCATGTTGATTAATACTATGTCTATAGGAAGACTTGCTGGTGGTTCCCCATAGAGCAATCCATGGTTTACACATGGTTCCTCATAAGTGCGTCATATGCACTAACATAAATGTAACATACACATCACAACTTAATTAATATTTAGTGGAAATGATATTCTGTGATTTTACTTTAGTGTACTCAAAAATTGATTATATTCATAATATTGTGTATTGTTTTTTTAGTTAATCCTCATTTTTACGTCTCAGGGTAACCTAATGGTAGTTCAACATCATTGGCAATCCATGGTTTAAAATGGTTCCCCATAAGGGCACGTACCATATGACCAATATTATACACATAACTACCTAATTAATTTTTAGTGAAATAATTGTTACAAAAATTTGGTGTTATTACGTTTAGTGTTCAAAAATTGATTATTGGTACATATTTTTACTGTTTTTGCTTTTTCAGTTGATCATAATTAATATTACGTCTATGGGTACATCTTCTGGTGGTTCCCCATAGGGCAATCTCTGGTTTACACATGGTTCCCCATAAGGGCATCATATGCACACACAGATTTCTGACATACAAATATTTGTTTAATTATTTTTGATTAGAATAATTGCTACAAATATTCTGCATTTTCACTTTTATTTTATTGAAAAATAGATTATGTTACTTATTAATGAAATAGTTTTTTGTTGTTGTCAATTTTGATTATTTTACCTAGAGGGGTACACCTTGAGTGGTTCCTCATAGGGCAATCCCTGGTTTACACATGGTTCCCCATAAGGGCATCATAGGTACACAAAAATATGTAACATACACATAACTACTAAATTCATATTTAGTGAAATGAGTGCTACGAATATTCTGGGATTTTTATTTCTAGTATAGTCAAAAATTGTTTAAGTTACATATTTTTTACTGTTTTTGCTTTTCAATTTATCGTAATTCATTTTACGTCTATGGGAAGACCTTCTGGTGGGTTCCCATAGGACAATCCCTGGTTTACACATGGTTCCCCATAAGGGCATCATATACAGTATACACACACAGATGCGCAACGTACAAAAAACTATTTAATCAATCATTGGAATAACTGTTACAAATATTCTGAATTTTTACTTTTAGTTAATTCAAAAATTGATGATTATGTTACATATTATTGCTATTGCTTTTGGTTTTTAGCTCATGTTGATTAATACTATGTCTATAGGAAGACTTGCTGGTG
Organism: Chiridota heheva; assembly: GCA_020152595.1. NCBI lineage: Eukaryota > Metazoa > Echinodermata > Holothuroidea > Apodida > Chiridotidae > Chiridota > Chiridota heheva. Next base: position 59,141 of record JAIGNY010000499.1, read on the forward strand.
GTTCCCCATAGAGCAATCCATGGTTTACACATGGTTCCTCATAAGTGCGTCATATGCACTAACATAAATGTAACATACACATCACAACTTAATTAATATTTAGTGGAATGATTGTTACGAATATTCTGTGATTTTACTTTAGTGTACTCAAAAATTGATTATATTACATAATATTGTGTATTGTTTTTTTTAGTTAATCCTCATTAATATTACGTCTCAGGGTAACCTAATGGTAGTTCAACATCATTGGCAATCCATGGTTTAAACATGGTTCCCCATAAGGGCACGTACCATATGGACACAGCGACCAATATGTAGCATACACATAACTACCTAATTAATTTTTAGTGAAATAATTGCTACAAAAATTTGGCGTTATTACGTTTAGTGTACTCAAAAATTGATTTTGGTACATATTTTCGCTACTGTTTTTGCTTTTTCAGTTGATCATAATTAATATTACATCTATGGGTACCTCTTTTGGTGGTTCCCCATAGGGCAATCTCTGGTTTACACATGGTTCCCCATAAGGGCATCATATGCACACACAGATTTCTGACATACAAATATTTGTTTAATTATTTTTGATTAGAATAATTGCTACAAATATTCTGCATTTTCACTTTTATTTTATTGAAAAATAGATTATGTTACTTATTAATGAAATAGTTTTTTGTTGTTGTCAATTTTGATTATTTTACCTAGAGGGGTACACCTTGAGTGGTTCCTCATAGGGCAATCCCTGGTTTACACATGGTTCCCCATAAGGGCATCATAGGTACACAAAAATATGTAACATACACATAACTACTAAATTCATATTTAGTGAAATGAGTGCTACGAATATTCTGGGATTTTTATTTCTAGTATAGTCAAAAATTGTTTAAGTTACATATTTTTTACTGTTTTTGCTTTTCAATTTATCGTAATTCATTTTACGTCTATGGGAAGACCTTCTGGTGGGTTCCCATAGGACAATCCCTGGTTTACACATGGTTCCCCATAAGGGCATCATATACAGTATACACACACAGATGCGCAACATACAAAAAACTAATTAATTAATCATTGAATAACTGTTACAAATATTCTGAATTTTACTTTTAGTTTATTCAAAAATTGATGATTATGTTACATATTATTGCTATTGCTTTTGGTTTTTAGCTCATGTTGATTAATATTATGTCTATAGGTAGACTTGCTGGTGGTTCCCCATAGGGCAATCCATGGTTTACACATGGTTCCTCATAAGTGCGTCATATGCACTAACATAAATGTAACATACACATCACAACTTAATTAATATTTAGTGGAATGATTGTTACGAATATTCTGTGATTTTACTTTAGTGTGTCAAAAATTGATTATATTACATAATATTGTGTATTGTTTTTTTAGTTAATCCTCATTAATATTACGTCTCAGGGTAACCTAATGGTAGTTCAACATCATTGGCAATCCATGGTTTAAACATGGTTCCCCATAAGGGCACGTACCATATGGACACAGCGACCAATATGTAGCATACACATAACTACCTAATTAATTTTTAGTGAAATAATTGCTACACAAATTTGGTGTTATTACGTTTAGTGTACTCAAAAATTGATTATGGTACATATTTTCGCTACTGTTTTTGCTTTTTCAGTTGATCATGATTAATATTACGTCTATGGGTACATCTTCTGGTGGTTCCCCATAGGGCAATCTCTGGTTTACACATGGTTCCCCATAAGGGCATCATATGCACACACAGATTTCTGACATACAAATATTTGCTTAATTGTTTTTGATTAGAATAATTGCTACAAATATTCTGCATTTTCACTTTTATTTTATTGAAAAATAGATTATGTTACTTATTATTGAAATAGTTTTTTGTTGTTGTCAATTTTGATTATTTTACCTCTAGGGGTACACCTTCGAGTGGTTCCTCATAGGGCAATCCCTGGTTTACACATGGTTCCCCATAAGGGCATCATAGGTACACAAAAATATGTAACATACACATAACTACTTAATTCATATTTAGTGAAATGAGTGCTACGAATATTCTGGGATTTTTATTTCTAGTATAGTCAAAAATTGTTTAAGTTACATATTTTTTACTGTTTTTGCTTTTCAATTTATCGTAATTCATTTTACGTCTATGGGAAGACCTTCTGGTGGGTTCCCATAGGACAATCCCTGGTTTACACATGGTTCCCCATAAGGGCATCATATACAGTATACACACACAGATGCGCAACATACAAAAAACTAATTAATTAATCATTGGAATAACTGTTACAAATATTCTGAATTTTACTTTTAGTTTATTCAAAAATTGATGATTATGTTACATATTATTGCTATTGCTTTTGGTTTTTAGCTCATGTTGATTAATATTATGTCTATAGGTAGACTTGCTGGTGGTTCCCCATAGGGCAATCCATGGTTTACACATGGTTCCTCATAAGTGCGTCATATGCACTAACATAAATGTAACATAAACATCACAACTTAATTAATATTTAGTGGAATGATTGTTACGAATATTCTGCTTTAGTGTACTCAAAAATTTTTTTACTTCTAGTATAGTCAAAAATTGATTATGTTACCTATTTTCATTACAATATTTTTTTTTGCTTTTTCAGTTTATCATCATTAATATTACGTCTATGGGTACATCTTCTGGTGGTTCCCCATAGGGCAATCTCTGGTTTACACATGGTTCCCCATAAGGACATCATATGCACACACAGATTTCTAACATACAAATATTTGTTTAATTCATTTTGATTAGAATGATTGCTACAAATATTCTGCATTTTCACTTTTATTTTATTGAAAAATAGATTATGTTACTTATTATTGAAATAGTTTTTGTTGTTGTCAATTTTGATTATTTTACCTCTATGGGTACACCTTCGAGTGGTTCCTCATAGGGCAATCCCTGGTTTACACATGGTTCCCCGTAAGGGCATCATATGCACCCAAAATATGTAACATACACATAACTAATTCATTTGTATTTAGTGAAATGAGTGCTACGAATATTCTGGGATTTTTATTTCTAGTATTGTAAAAAATTGTTTATGTTACATATTTTTTTTTACTGTTTTTGCTTTTCAATTTATCGTAATTCATTTTACGTCTATGGGAAGACCTTCTGGTGGGTTCCCATAGGACAATCCCTGGTTTACACATGGTTCCCATAAGGGCATCATATACAGTATACACACATAGATGCGCAACATACAAAAAACTAATTAATTAATCATTGAATAGCAAATACAAATATTCTGAGATTTTACTTTTAGTTTACTCAAAAATTGATAATTATGTTACATATTATTGTTATTGCTTTTGCTTTTTAGCTCATGTTGAATAATATTATGTCTATAGGTAGACTTGCTGGTGGTTCCCCATAGGGCAATCTATGGTTTACACATGGTTCCTCATAAGTGCGTCATATGCACTAACATAAATGTAACATTCACATCACAACTTAATTAGTATTTAGTGGAATGATTGTTACGACTATTCTGTGATTTTACTTTAGTGTACTCAAAAATTGATTATATTACATAATATTGTGTATTGTTTTTTTAGTTAATCCTCATTAATATTACGTCTCAGGGTAACCTAATGGTAGTTCAACATCATTGGCAATCCATGGTTTAAACATGGTTCCCCATAAGGGCACGTACCATATGGACACAGCGACCAATATGTAGCATACACATAACTACCTAATTAATTTTTAGTGAAATAATTGCTACAAAAATTTGGTGTTATTACGTTTAGTGTACTCAAAAATTGATTATGGTACATATTTTCGCTACTGTTTTTGCTTTTTCAGTTGATCATAATTAATATTACGTCTATGGGTACATCTTCTGGTGGTTCCCCATAGGGCAATTTCTGGTTTACACATGGTTCCCCATAAGGGCATCATATGCACACACAGATTTCTGACATACAAATATTTGTTTAATTCATTTTGATTAGAATAATTGCTACAAATATTCTGCATTTTCACTTTTATTTTATTGAAAAATAGATTATGTTACTTATTAATGAAATAGTTTTTTGTTGTTGTCAATTTTGATTATTTTACCTAGAGGGGTACACCTTTGAGTTGTTCCTCATAAAGCAATCCCTGGTTTACACATGGTTCCCCATAAGGGCATCATAGGTACACAAAAATAAGTAACATACACATAACTACTTAATTTATATTTAGTGAAATGAGTGCTACGAATATTCTGGGATTTGTATTTCTAGTATAGTCAAAAATTGTTTAAGTTACATATTTTTTACTGTTTTTGCTTTTCAATTTATCGTAATTCATTTTACGTCTATGGGAAGACCTTCTGGTGGGTTCCCGTAGGACAATCCCTGGTTTACACATGGTTCCCCATAAGGGCATCATATACAGTATACACACATAGATGCGCAACATACAAAAAACTAATTAATTAATCATTGAATAACAAATACAAATATTCTGAGATTTTACTTTTAGTTTACTCAAAAATTGATAATTATGTTACATATTATTGTTATTGCTTTTGCTTTTTAGCTCATGTTGAATAATATTATGTCTATAGGTAGACTTGCTGGTGGTTCCCCATAGGGCAATCCATGGTTTACACATGGTTCCTCATAAGTGCGTCATATGCACTAACATAAATGTAACATAAACATCACAACTTAATTAATATTTAGTGGAATGATTGTTACGAATATTCTGCGTTTTTTACTTCTAGTATAGTCAAAAATTAATTATGTTACCTATTTTCGTTACATTTTCTTTTGCTTTTTCAGTTTATCATCATTAATATTACGTCTATGGGTACACCTTCCGGTGGTTCCCCATAGGGCAATCTCTGGTTTACACATGGTTCCCCATAAGGGCATCATATGCACACACAGATTTCTGACATACAAATATTTGTTTAATTATTTTTGATTAGAATAATTGCTACAAATATTCTGCATTTTCACTTTTATTTTATTGAAAAATAGATTATATTACTTATTATTGAAATAGTTTTTGTTGTTGTCAATTTTGATTATTTTACCTCTATGGGTACACCTTCGAGTGGTTCCTCATAGGGCAATCCCTGGTTTACACATGGTTTCCCATAAGGGCATCATAGGTACACAAAAATATGTAACATACACATAACTACTAAATTCATATTTAGTGAAATGAGTGCTACGAATATTCTGGGATTTTTATTTCTAGTATAGTCAAAAATTGTTTAAGTTACATATTTTGTTACTGTTTTTGCTTTTTAATTTATCGTAATTCATTTTACGTCTATGGGAAGACCTTCTGGTGGGTTCCCATAGGACAATGCCTGGTTTACACATGGTTCCCCATAAGGGCATCATATACAGTATACACACACAGATGCGCAACATACAAAAAACTAATTAATTAATCATTGGAATAACTGTTACAAATATTCTGAATTTTTACTTTTAGTTTATTCAAAAATTGATGATTATGTTACATATTATTGCTATTGCTTTTGGTTTTTAGCTCATGTTGAATAATATTATGTCTATAGGTAGACTTGCTGGTGGTTCCCCATAGGGCAATCTATGGTTTACATATGGTTCTTCATAAGTGCGTCATATGCACTAACATAAATGTAACATTCACATCACAACTTAATTAGTATTTAGTGGAATGATTGTTACGACTATTCTGTGATTTTACTTTAGTGTACTCAAAAATTGATTATATTACATATAATTGTGTATTGTTTTTTTAGTTAATCCTCATTAATATTACGTCTCAGGGTAACCTAATGGTAGTTCAACATCATTGGCAATCCATGGTTTAAACATGGTTCCCCATAAGGGCACGTACCATATGGACACAGCGACCAATATGTAGCATACACATAACTACCTAATTAATTTTTAGTGAAATAATTGCTACAAAAATTTGGTGTTATTACGTTTAGTGTACTCAAAAATTGATTATGGTACATATTTTGGCTACTGTTTTTGCTTTTTCAGTTGATCATAATTAATATTACGTCTATGGGTACATCTTCTGGTGGTTCCCCATAGGGCAATCTCTGGTTTACACATGGTTCCCCATAAGGGCATCATATGCACACACAGATTTCTGACATACAAATATTTGTTTAATTATTTTTGATTAGAATAATTGCTACAAATATTCTGCATTTTCACTTTTATTTTATTGAAAAATAGATTATGTTACTTATTAATGAAATAGTTTTTTGTTGTTGTCAATTTTGATTATTTTACCTAGAGGGGTACACCTTGAGTGGTTCCTCATAGGGCAATCCCTGGTTTACACATGGTTCCCCATAAGGGCATCATAGGTACACAAAAATATGTAACATACACATAACTACTTCATTCATATTTAGTGAAATGAGTGCTACGAATATTCTGGGATTTTCATTTCTAGTATAGTCAAAAATTGTTTAAGTTACATATTTTTTACTGTTTTTGCTTTTCAATTTATCGTAATTCATTTTACGTCTATGGGAAGACCTTCAGGTGGGTTCCCATAGGACAATCCCTGGTTTACACATGGTTCCCCATAAGGGCATCATATACAGTATACACACACAGATGCGCAACATACAAAAAACTAATTAATTAATCATTGGAATAACTGTTACAAATATTCTGAATTTTTACTTTTAGTTTATTCAAAAATTGATGATTATGTTACATATTATTGCTATTGCTTTTGGTTTTTAGCTCATGTTGATTAATATTATGTCTATAGGTAGACTTGCTGGTGGTTCCCCATAGGGCAATCCATGGTTTACACATGGTTCCTCATAAGTGCGTCATATGCACTAACATAAATGTAACATAAACATCACAACTTAATTAATATTTAGTGGAATGATTGTTACGAATATTCTGCGTTTTTACTTCTAGTATAGTCAAAAATTAATTATGTTACCTATTTTCGTTACATTTTCTTTTGCTTTTTCAGTTTATCATCATTAATATTACGTCTATGGGTACACCTTCCGGTGGTTCCCCATAGGGCAATCTCTGGTTTACACATGGTTCCCCATAAGGACATCATATGCACACACAGATTTCTAACATACAAATATTTGTTTAATTCATTTTGATTAGAATGATTGCTACAAATATTCTGCATTTTCACTTTTATTTTATTGAAAAATAGATTATGTTACTTATTATTGAAATAGTTTTTTGTTGTTGTCAATTTTGATTATTTTACCTCTATGGGTACACCTTCGAGTGGTTCCTCATAGGGCAATCCCTGGTTTACACATGGTTCCCCATAAGGGCATCATATGCACCCAAAATATGTAACATACACATAACTAATTCATTTGTATTTAGTGAAATGAGTGCTACGAATATTCTGGGATTTTTATTTCTAGTATAGTCAAAAATTGTTTATGTTACATATTTTTTTTACTGTTTTTGCTTTTCAATTTATCGTAATTCATTTTACGTCTATGGGAAGACCTTCTGGTGGGTTCCCATAGAACAATCCCTGGTTTAAACATGGTTCCCTATAAGTGCATCATATACAGTATACACACATAGATGCGCAACATACAAAAAACTAATTAATTAATCATTGAATAACAAATACAAATATTCTGAGATTTTACTTTTAGTTTACTCAAAAATTGATAATTATGTTACATATTATTGTTATTGCTTTTGGTTTTTAGCTCATGTTGAATAATATTATGTCTATAGGTAGACTTGCTGGTGGTTCCCCATAGGGCAATCCATGGTTTACACATGGTTCCTCATAAGTGCGTCATATGCACTAACATAAATGTAACATTCACATCACAACTTAATTAATATTTAGTGGAATGATTGTTACGAATATTCTGTGATTTTACTTTAGTGTACTCAAAAATTGATTATATTACATAATATTGTGTATTGTTTTTTTAGTTAATCCTCATTAATATTACGTCTCAGGGTAACCTAATGGTAGTTCAACATCATTGGCAATCCATGGTTTAAACATGGTTCCCCATAAGGGCACGTACCATATGGACACAGCGACCAATATGTAGCATACACATAACTACCTAATTAATTTTTAGTGAAATAATTGCTACAAAAATTTGGTGTTATTACGTTTAGTGTACTCAAAAATTGATTTTGGTACATATTTTCGCTACTGTTTTTGCTTTTTCAGTTGATCATAATTAATATTACGTCTATGGGTACATCTTCTGGTGGTTCCCCATAGGGCAATCTCTGGTTTACACATGGTTCCCCATAAGGGCATCATATGCACACACAGATTTCTGACATACAAATATTTGTTTAATTATTTTTGATTAGAATAATTGCTACAAATATTCTGCATTTTCACTTTTATTTTATTGAAAAATAGATTATGTTACTTATTAATGAAATAGTTTTTTGTTGTTGTCAATTTTGATTATTTTACCTAGAGGGGTACACCTTGAGTGGTTCCTCATAGGGCAATCCCTGGTTTACACATGGTTCCCCATAAGGGCATCATAGGTACACAAAAATATGTAACATATACATAACTACTTCATTCATATTTAGTGAAATGAGTGCTACGAATATTCTGGGATTTTTATTTCTAGTATAGTCAAAAATTGTTTAAGTTACATATTTTTTACTGTTTTTGCTTTTCAATTTATCGTAATTCATTTTACGTCTATGGGAAGACCTTCTGGTGGGTTCCATAGGACAATCCCTGGTTTTACATGGTTCCCCATAAGGCATCATATACAGTATACACACACAGATGCGCAACATACAAAAAACTAATTAATTAATCATTGGAATAACTGTTACAAATATTCTGAATTTTTACTTTTAGTTTATTCAAAAATTGATGATTATGTTACATATTATTGCTATTGCTTTTGGTTTTTAGCTCATGTTGAATAATATTATGTCTATAGGTAGACTTGCTGGTGGTTCCCCATAGGGCAATCCATGGTTTACACATGGTTCCTCATAAGTGCGTCATATACACTAACATAAATGTAACATACACATCACAATTTTAATTAATTTTATTTAGTGGAATGATTTACGTCTCAGGGTAACCTAATATTCATTGGCAATCCATGGTTTTTTTACTTCTAGTATATTCAAAAAAAGTTCAAAAATTGATTATGTTACCTATTTTCGTTCCTTTTTTTTTTGCTTTTTCAGTTTATCATCATTAATATTACGTCTATGGGTAAATCTTCTGGTGGTTCCCCATAGGGCAATCTCTGGTTTATACATGGTTCCCCATAAGGGCATCATATGCACACACAGATTTCTGACATACAAATATTTGTTTAATTATTTTTGATTAGACTAATTGCTACAAATATTCTGCATTTTCACTTTTATATTATTGAAAAATAGATTATGTTACTTATTATTGAAATAGTTTTTTGTTGTTGTCAATTTTGATTATTTTACCTCTAGGGGTACACCTTCGAGTGGTTCCTCATAGGGCAATCCCTGGTTTACACATGGTTCCCCATAAGGGCATCATAGGTACACAAAAATATGTAACATACACATAACTACTTCATTCATATTTAGTGAAATGAGTGCTACGAATATTCTGGGATTTTTATTTCTAGTATAGTCAAAAATTGTTTAAGTTACATATTTTTTACTGTTTTTGCTTTTCAATTTATTGTAATTCATTTTACGTCTATGGGAAGACCTTCAGGTGGGTTCCCATAGGACAATCCCTGGTTTACACATGGTTTCCCATAAGGGCATCATATACAGTATACACACACAGATGCGCAACATACAAAAAACTAATTAATTAATCATTGGAATAACTGTTACAAATATTCTGAATTTTTACTTTTAGTTTATTCAAAAATTGATGATTATGTTACATATTATTGCTATTGCTTTTGGTTTTTAGCTCATGTTGATTAATATTATGTCTATAGGTAGACTTGCTGGTGGTTCCCCATAGGGCAATCCATGGTTTACACATGGTTCCTCATAAGTGCGTCATATGCACTAACATAAAAGTAGCATTCACATCACAACTTAATTAATATTTAGTGGAATGATTGTTACGAATATTCTGTGATTTTACTTTAATGTACTCAAAAATTGATTATATTACATAATATTGTGTACTGTTTTTTTTAGTTAATCCTCATTAATATTACGTCTCAGGGTAACCTAATGGTAGTTCAACATCATTGGCAATCCATGGTTTAAACATGGTTCCCCATAAGGGCACGTACCATATGGACACAGCGACCAATATGTAGCATACACATAACTACCTAATTAATTTTTAGTGAAATAATTGCTACAAAAATTTGGTGTTATTACGTTTAGTGTACTCAAAAATTGATTATGGTACATATTTTGGCTACTGTTTTTGCTTTTTCAGTTGATCATAATTAATATTACGTCTATGGGTACATCTTCTGGTGGTTCCCCATAGGGCAATCTCTGGTTTACACATGGTTCCCCATAAGGGCATCATATGCACACACAGATTTCTGACATACAAATATTTGTTTAATTATTTTTGATTAGAATAATTGCTACAAATATTCTGCATTTTCACTTTTATTTTATTGAAAAATAGATTATGTTACTTATTAATGAAATAGTTTTTTGTTGTTGTCAATTTTGATTATTTTACCTAGAGGGGTACACCTTCGAGTGGTTCCTCATAGGGCAATCCCTGGTTTACACATGGTTCCCCATAAGGGCATCATAGGTACACAAAAATATGTAACATACACATAACTACTTAATTCATATTTAGTGAAATGAGTGCTACGAATATTCTGGGATTTTTATTTCTAGTATAGTCAAAAATTGTTTAAGTTACATATTTTTTTACTGTTTTTGCTTTTCAATTTATCGTAATTCATTTTACGTCTATGGGAAGACCTTCTGGTGGGTTCCCATAGGACAATCCCTGGTTTACACATGGTTCCCCATAAGGGCATCATATACAGTATACACACACAGATGCGCAACATACAAAAAACTAATTAATTAATCATTGGAATAACTGTTACAAATATTCTGAATTTTTACTTTTAGTTTATTCAAAAATTGATGATTATGTTACATATTATTGCTATTGCTTTTGGTTTTTAGCTCATGTTGATTAATATTATGTCTATAGGTAGACTTGCTGGTGGTTCCCCATAGGGCAATCCATGGTTTACACATGGTTCCTCATAAGTGCGTCATATGCACTAACATAAATGTAACATAAACATCACAACTTAATTAATATTTAGTGGAATGATTGTTACGAATATTCTGCGTTTTTTACTTCTAGTATAGTCAAAAATTAATTATGTTACCTATTTTCGTTACATTTTCTTTTGCTTTTTCAGTTTATCATCATTAATATTACGTCTATGGGTACACCTTCCTGGTGGTTCCCCATAGGGCAATCTCTGGTTTACACATGGTTCCCCATAAGGACATGGTTCATATGCATCATATGCACACAGATTTCTAACATACAAATATTTGTTTAATTCATTTTGATTAGAATGATTGCTACAAATATTCTGCATTTTCACTTTTATTTTATTGAAAAATAGATTATGTTACTTATTATTGAAATAGTTTTTTTTTTGTTGTTGTCAATTTTGATTATTTTACCTCTATGGGTACACCTTCGAGTGGTTCCTCATAGGGCAATCCCTGGTTTACACATGGTTCCCCATAAGGGCATCATAGGTACACAAAAATATGTAACATACACATAACTACTTAATTCATATTTAGTGAAATGAGTGCTACGAATATTCTGGGATTTTTATTTCTAGTATAGTCAAAAATTGTTTAAGTTACATATTTTGTTACTGTTTTTGCTTTTCAATTTATCGTAATTCATTTTACGTCTATGGGAAGACCTTCTGGTGGGTTCCCATAGGACAATGCCTGGTTTACACATGGTTCCCCATAAGGGCATCATATACAGTATACACACACAGATGCGCAACATACAAAAAACTAATTAATTAATCATTGGAATAACTGTTACAAATATTCTGAATTTCTACTTTTAGTTTATTCAAAAATTGATGATTATGTTACATATTATTGCTATTGCTTTTGGTTTTTAGCTCATGTTGATTAATATTATGTCTATAGGTAGACTTGCTGGTGGTTCCCCATAGGGCAATCCATGGTTTACACATGGTTCCTCATAAGTGCGTCATATGCACTAACATAAATGTAACATAAACATCACAACTTAATTAATATTTAGTGGAATGATTGTTACGATTATTCTGCGCTTTTTACTTTTAGTATGGTCAAATATTGATTATGTTACCTATTTTCGTTACATTTTCTTTCGCTTTTTCAGTTTATCATAATTAATATTACGTCTATGGGTACACCTTTCGGTGGTTCCCCATAGGGCAATCTCTGGTTTACACATGGTTCCCCATAAGGACATCATATGCACACACAGATTTCTGTCATACAAATATTTGTTTAATTATTTTTGATTAGAATAATTGCTACAAATATTCTGCATTTTCACTTTTATTTTATTGAAAAATAGATTATGTTACTTATTAATGAAATAGTTTTTTGTTGTTGTCAATTTTGATTATTTTACTCTATGGGTACACCTTCAAGTGGTTCCTCATAGGGCAATCCCTGGTTTACACATGGTTCCCCATAAGGGCATCATATGTTCACAAAAATATGTAACAACACATAACTAATTATTTGTTATTTAGTGGAATGAGTGTCTACGAATATTCTGTGATTTTACTTTAGTGTACTCAAAAATTGATTATATTACTGAATTTTATTAGTTTATGTACTCAAAATAATATTTGTGTTGCTTTTTTTTTAGTTAATCCTCATTAATATTACGTCTCAGGGTAACCTAATGGTAGTTCAACATCATTGGCAATCCATGGTTTAAACATGGTTCCCCATAAGGGCACGTACCATATGGACACAGCGACCAATATGTAGCATACACATAACTACCTAATTAATTTTTAGTGAAATAATTGCTACAAAAATTTGGTGTTATTACGTTTAGTGTACTCAAAAATTGATTATGGTACATATTTTCGCTACTGTTTTTGCTTTTTCAGTTGATCATAATTAATATTACGTCTATGGGTACATCTTCTGGTGGTTCCCCATAGGGCAATCTCTGGTTTACACATGGTTCCCCATAAGGGCATCATATGCACACACAGATTTCTGACATACAATTATTTGTTTAATTATTTTTGATTAGAATAATTGCTACAAATATTCTGCATTTTCACTTTTATTTTATTGAAAAATAGATTATGTTACTTATTAATGAAATAGTTTTTTGTTGTTGTCAATTTTGATTATTTTATCTAGAGGGGTACACCTTGAGTGGTTCCTCATAGGGCAATCCCTGGTTTACACATGGTTCCCCATAAGGGCATCATAGGTACACAAAAATATGTAACATACACATAACTACTTAATTCATATTTAGTGAAATGAGTGCTACGAATATTCTGGGATTTGTATTTCTAGTATAGTCAAAAAAATTGTTTAAGTTACATATTTTTTACTGTTTTTGCTTTTTAATTTATCGTAATTCATTTTACGTCTATGGGAAGACCTTCTGGTGGGTGTCCATAGGACAATCCCTGGTTTACACATGGTTCCCCATAAGGGCATCATATACAGTATACACACACAGATGCGCAACATACAAAAAACTAATTAATTAATCATTGGAATAACTGTTACAAATATTCTGAAATTTTACTTTTAGTTTATTCAAAAATTGATGATTATGTTACATATTATTGCTATTGCTTTTGGTTTTTAGCTCATGTTGATTAATATTATGTCTATAGGTAGACTTGCTGGTGGTTCCCCATAGGGCAATCCATGGTTTACACATGGTTCCTCATAAGTGCGTCATATGCACTAACATCATATGCACTAACATAAATGTAACATACACATCACAACTTAATTAATATTTAGTGGAATGATTGTTACGAATATTCTGCGTTTTTACTTCTAGTATAGCCAAAAATTGATTATAATACCTATTTTCGTTACTTTTTTTTGCTTTTTCAGTTTATCATCATTAATATTACGTCTATAAGTACACCTTCTGGTGGTTCCCCATAGGGCAATCTCTGGTTTACACATGGTTCCCATAAGGACATCATATGCACACACAGATTTCTAACATACAAATATTTGTTTAATTATTTTTGATTAGAATGATTGCTACAAATATTCTGCATTTTCACTTTTATTTTATTGAAAAATAGATTATATTACTTATTATTGAAATAGTTTTTTGTTGTTGTCAATTTTGATTATTTTACCTCTATGGGTACACCTTCTGAGTGGTTCCTCATAGGGCAATCCCTGGTTTACACATGGTTCCCCATAAGGGCATCATAGGTACAAAAATATGTAACATACACATAACTACTAAATTCATATTTAGTGAAATGAGTGCTACGAATATTCTGGGATTTTTATTTCTAGTATAGTCAAAAATTGTTTAAGTTACATATTTTTTACTGTTTTTGCTTTTTCAATTTATCGTAATTCATTTTACGTCTATGGGAAGACCTTCTGGTGGGTTCCCATAGGACAATCCCTGGTTTACACATGGTTCCCCATAAGGGCATCATATACAGTATACACACACAGATGCGCAACATACAAAAACTAATTAATTAATCATTGGAATAACTGTTACAAATATTCTGAATTTTACTTTTAGTTTATTCAAAAATTGATGATTATGTTACATATTATTGCTATTGCTTTTGGTTTTTAGCTCATGTTGATTAATATTATGTCTATAGGTAGACTTGCTGGTGGTTCCCCATAGGGCAATCCATGGTTTACACATGGTTCCTCATAAGTGCGTCATATGCACTAACATAAATGTAACATACACATCACAACTTAATTAATAATTAGTGGAATGATTGTTACGAATATTCTGCGTTTTTTACTTTAGTATAGTCAAAAATTGATTATGTTACCTATTTTCGTTACATTTTTTTTGCTGTTTTTTTTTCAGTTTATCATAATTAATATTACGTCTATGGGTACATCTTCTGGTGGTTCCCCATAGGGCAATCTCTGGTTTACACATGGTTCCCCATAAGGACATCATATGCACACACAGATTTCTAACATACAAATATTTGTTTAATTATTTTGATTAGAATAATTGCTACAAATATTCTGCATTTTCACTTTTATTTTATTGAAAAATAGATTATGTTACTTATTTTGAAATAGTTTTTTGTTGTTGTCAATTTTGATTATTTTACTCTATGGGTACACCTTCAAGTGGTTCCTCATAGGGCAATCCCTGGTTTACACATGGTTCCCCATAAGGGCATCATAGGCACACAAAAATATGTAACATACACATAACTAATTCATTTGTATTTAGTGAAATGAGTGCTACGAATATTCTGGGATTTTTATTTCTAGTATAGTCAAAAATTGTTTATGTTACATATTTTTTACTGTTTT